>WBMV01001019.1:198788-225228 GCA_013396655.1 Campylorhamphus procurvoides
GGCAGAGATCACCAGGATCGAGGCCATGCTGCTGAAAATGCAGCTGCGCTGGGCAGGGCACGTCTCCAGGATGGGGGATCACTGCCTCCCTAAGACTGTGCTCTATGGGGAACTCACCACAGGCTGCCGCAAGAGAGGCGCCCTGAAGAGGAGATACAAGGACTCTCCGAAACAATACCTCAGCCTTGGCCATATTGACCACCATCAATGGTCCACCCTGGCCTCCCATCTGGAGAAATGGAGACACACCATCCATAACGTTGCTGCCTCCTTTGAAAACACACACAGAATCAGCTTGGAGGAAAAAAGGCAATGCATGAAAAACCATGCCTTGCCAGTAGTGCCAATGGTGACTTTCTGCTGTGCCTTTTGCAATCGGACTTGCCTATCTTGCATTGGCCTTTTTAGCCACAGCGTGCTTGTAGCAAGTGTGGGTAGAGCCCTTGTAAACCTTCATTCTTGAAGCCTTGCTATGATTTAACACCAGCTGTTTAGCATTTTGTTTTGCCTGTTCATCCCTTTTTTAAAGGCACATTTTTCATCATATTTACACTATCTAAATGAAACTAGAGTCTTTTACCAGTGAGAGACTGTAACATCAGCCTAGTGTTGATCTTTTTCGGACTGAATATTCCCGAGTTCTTTTGCTTGTCTATACTGCTAATTGGATGGGATATACAGTGCATACAGACACTGCATGCATTGGCTAGAAAAGTGTGGCATACCAAATTCTCCCTGACAGAGCTACTGGTTGACCAGCCATCTGGCAGGTTAGTAAAGAGTGGTGTTTACAGGGTTGCATAGTGAAATTGCTATGTGTCAACAACTAAGAGTTTTGGTGATATTTTATAATCTATATAGAATCACTTTACTGTCATGACATTAGGAACTTATCATAACATTGGCACTTCTCTAATACCATTGAAGTTTATATACTGAAGTGACAGATGTACTAATCAGACGTGGTTCAGAAGGAGAACATGCAATTGCCTAAAATTGAAATAGGCTGTGAAAAGGTAAAGCATGAATGTTCGAAATTGTGAAGACAGAAGATGATGAAGTATGGTGATGTGTCTACAAAAGAACAGGTGATTTTTGTGCTTAAGTCAATACAACTGTCAGCATGGTCATCAAACCTGATTCATCACAGCTATGATCTAGACCCCATTTTATCCGTACTTTTTCACTCACAACTGCATTTCACCAATGAAGGAGGGATAGGGGTTTAAACAAACCCAACACTTGCTACTCGATTTTCAAAATAAACTGTCAATATTAAGCTGGAAGGGATGATTTCCTTAACACTATTTACCTGCAATTTGGTCAAAAGATATGAATAATGAAGATTACAATGAAATTTTTCACTTCTAGACAAATTAGATATTTTGTTTGAGCCAAAACCTATATATTACTTCCCATATTTATGTTTCTGTGAGAAAAATGAAAGAAAATCATTTCAGGTTGGTCCAAAATTGATTTTTTCCACAATTTTTCAGGTCAGCCAATGAAGTGAAAAATCAATTCTTCACACAGCTTTAACTCAAGCCCTTCTTGAATATAGAATTGTTACTTCCCTCATGAGCATTTTCCATGGCATTCCTCACCACATAAATTAATTTATCTTAATTTGGCATAGATTAATTAATTTATCTTCACAATACTTTTGTAAGCAGCTGGATTTGCTATTTTGATTTCAAGCAAGAGAAATTGAGGTGTAATTAAAATAGAGAGCAAAAATTGCTTGTTTGGGTGCTTCTCACAACTACAACCTAATTTAGCAGAGTAGTTAGCTTTTGCATAAAATCCAGAGTTCAGAGTACAAACTGCCTAAACGGTCACAACTCACTTCCCACAGACATCAGCTTCCTTTATGCTTCCACAGTGTTTTTGTCAACAGGAATACAGGGTTTCATATTTGACACCAAAGACAGGAATCCAGTTAGCTCTTAAGGATGAAAAATCTACTTTAACAGGCCATTGTACAGTAACCAAATCAGAAGTGCAATAGAATCAGAAATACTTAACAAAATAAAAAAGATATATACACCTTGTAATAGTAAAATACTCATACAGTGTTGGATTCTGCCATGTTCCAACAGAAGTAATACAATACTCTACTACAACACTCTGCTACAAGCCATCAAAAGTTTTTGCCAGAAATAAAAATTGGGGATGAAACCATTCATCTTTAGATCATGAATAGTACAATGATGATGATGAATTACATATTTGAAGATATATCTGCACCCAGATAAGACCAGGACATTCCACTGAGAGTAATGCAGGTTCAATGACCTAACAAAAAATGTCATTCATATTTTTTAAATAGTGCCTTGACACATTACTTGAGATAAAAGACTACAACACACTTGAAATCACATGGGAAAAAAAATCCCATGTCTTTGTATAGTGCCACTAAAGTGAAACTAAACTTTGTGATTGTCTGCCTCAACATCTTCCTTCAGTCTCATTACAGAGCAAAGCAAAGTGATTTTCATTCTGAGATGTGATTGAACTCACATTCGTGTGCTGATTGAGGTTTAGAATCTTTTATTGGGAAAAAATATAGAGTTCAGAGCTAGCAGTAAAGTGCTACAGTATGACACTCTGTGAGACCATTAAATTTAATCCTTCCTTCAGACTCACTCCAGGGGTGATTTCAATTAAATTTGTTCAAAATTTATCAGTTTCCTGCATGTAGGCATAAATGATTCAAAAGCACTTACATATTCACTGAGCAGAATGTATTGAAGGGCACATATTATTTTTATAACTTATCACAGAGGTTTTTTTCATAAAATTTACCTAAAAGGAGCTTCTATTATTTAAGACTCTTTTTCTCTGCATTAAATGCTCTTGCTGACCATTTGAAAATAAAATCTATTTTTCCATGCAAATTTTCAAAATATTTTTTAGCCTTCAAAACTGCCCTTTTCTTTGGCATGCTGGTACTGCTATTTCCTAGAGGAAACATGATGACATTTAACTTACCAACTACTTGGAAAACCATTTTCTGTCTGCTTCTATGAAACATGATATTGTTGATTATGACATTGTTTTCAGGAGATGATGGAGATATATAAACATGATGGAGTCTATGCATGCAATTCATCATAATTTCTTTATTTTCTCAATTATCATCATGGGTGGTGTGCTTTTGCACTAAACAAATACATTGACTGTGAGAAGACAAAGTTGCACAAGCATCTTAGAGATAATGTTAGAAAAGAGGGGAAGCACCTAGTTCACAATAAATGTGTTTGCTCTTATCTCTCTACAAGAACCTATTAGACATCTTTGTGCACTAAAGAATTTATCTTCAAGAATCCATTGGGCAGGGTCTTTGTTTCTAAATGCATATCTGTACTTGAAAATACTGCTTGTGTGCTTACTTGTATGCCTATTTAGGGGTGGTAGCTTCATGTATTTTATACTTACAAAACTTTCAAGGAGCATGCTAAGTGTATCTCTGGTTTGGTAACTTCTCATGTCTGCCAAATGGAAAAAGGAGAAAGAACGCTAAGTAGTCATTGTGTGCCTGAGTAAAAGACTTCTGCAGACCATGTAAGTAAACTGTTTTAGCACGAAGGGGGAAAAAGACCATCAAGATGGTAGAAAACATATAATTCATCCAAAATATATTTGAGCATATCTGGATGTGGCCAAAGACTCAATTTTTAGCAAGCTCTAAGGATTAAATACTACATTATAGTCATCACCTTCTGATTCTGCTTTTTCCTTCCACAGAATAGCACTTACTCAATGCCTAACCAACACACTTCATTAAGACTGCTTATTAAATGAACTATCATTCAGACTGAGCAGGAGTGGCAGACTGGACTAGCATAATATGCATTTTGTTTGAATTACCTGCTACAATTCAATCCTTTTATTCTGATTTATTTTCATGAGTATAAACTCAGAACAGAAACTTTCTTAAATTATGCTGTAGAGTTTTCTTTCAAATGATGTCATCTACTGCTTCATCACAAATGTATGAACCATGAACCACTATGCATAATCTGACTAGCTAAAACTGGCTTCTTGGAGACACCTTCTCTGCTCCCTCCAGCAGGGAGCAGGGCAGGATAGTGGCTTCAGACACTTAAGTGGTTCTTCTCTAATGCTTCCAGGACATTCACAGAAAATTAGCCTTCATTCATCTATCGAACTACCCTGAAAGTCAGTCAGACAAAAAAACCTGAAAAAGCAGCATTGATAGAAACAATAAAATTCAAGGTAGTATATGTCCAAGTACATCACCACTGTGTTCTGTTGTCTAGAAACTAGATCTTCTGCACTACTAAATTCACTGCATAATTTTATTTATTTCCTTCTGTAAATCCTGCAGAAGACTAATGGCTGTATTCTGGCTTTTAGTCAGCAGCAGATACAGCTACAGTTTTTTATTTTCATTAATTTGGTCTTGACTGGCATTATAGAAAAACACAGCTATACATAATATAGTAACTAGCACCAGGAGTATTGGCCCATGACTTGGGCTTCTAAGAATTACGGTAATGAAGATGATTCCCAAAGGAAGGTCCACTTGGCAACTTTCAGATCTAAAACACTAAATTTTTCTACCTTCTTTGGAGATAGAAATCATAGGGAAAATGGGTGGTGCAACCACTGCACATTTTCATATATACATATTGAGAAGTTTCGTGGAATAAGTCCAGAGAAATATTTCATGACACTATATTTCATATTTTACTTATATGAAATAACCTAGTGCATTAAATAAATGCATGCTTTTTGGTCTTCAATGAAAACACATTCTAAACTATCTGAAAATTGAATCTCATGATTCTTTTTACATTAGTACTTTTTTAATAGTTTGGATGAAAATAGTCTCTAATATTTTTAACCCCTATTTTTTTTTTTCAACTAGACGCTTAAAATCAAGTATCTGTGGCAGCTATTCATTTCCTCATTTTGACTTTTTATCTCTTCATCATGGTCCTAGATTCAGAATTTAGGACAAAAATAGCTTGATAAAAATGAAAACTCAAGAACAAAAGTATTTAACCTGAAATTGTGAGGAAGCTTTGTCTGTATAAATTATGAAAATTCTGGCATCTTAACCTTTTAATAAAACAAATTAAAAAGTGAACATTAACATTTGGAAGTAGTTTAAATATTTTAGAGATAAACCAAATGATTTCTTGGAACTTTTGGGCAAGTGCTTTTCATTAATATTTGAAATAAAATTCTGTCTAAATTTAACTTACAAAATTCAAAGAAATGGAGTATTTAAACCTATAAGAAGTAGAATTTTGTTTTCAGGTCATATTTGCAAAATGGATGAGGTTTAAAGCCCCACAGTGTATTAACATCCAAGAGATGCTTTGTGTTGTCACAAGATGTAAGACTTATAGGAGAGCCCTCTGTTAACTCTCCTGTGACTCTGTGCACTGAAGCTAAACAAATTAGGTATTTCACAAGGTAGATTAGTGGAGCCCTCGATTTTAATACCTTAGTACATAAATGCTAATACTGGAACTCTTAAATAAAGTAAGCAGGAAGGGAAATGAATATAAAAGGGAAAACCAGTTGATTCTGCAGTCCTGCAGACAAACCCCTCTGCAGTTTCAATATGTTAATTTATCTTTTCTTTTTTTTTTTTTCCTGATAAGTGAGGAAAGTAATTCAAATGCTTTAGCAAGAAATAATTTAAGCTAATCAATCCAATATGAAAAGTGATGGGCAAAAAACTCCAACCTAATACATTTTAATCCTGATGCATTTACACAGTTCCATAAAAGTACCTGGGCCTCCATGGAACAATGGGAACAGGTTCTTGCCTCAAAGAGTTCACAGCCAATGATAACAGTTTACATATCCGTTACCTAGTGGACATGCTGAAAAACATCCTGTAATAATGCAACATAACTCCAGCTGTATGACTTCTCTTCCTCACAGCCCTCTTTAAAGAGTCACATTTTAAGGCTGTTTTAACGCTTTATATTAGGGTAACTTATAAATGGAACGCTATAAGGGAATACTATAGAGTGGTTGCGTGAATGGTATTAAATATCCAGCACAAAATTAATATAATGTGCTGAAGTACTGAAATCACATCAAAGATAATTTTCAGATATATTTAATACATATTTTTCTTTTCTTTATTAGATAATTTTGTTAAGATTTTAAAAAGTGAACTTGAAAATACAAGAGCTTATTATAGTCAGTACTGTACTTCTATCAAAATCTGTACTGTAAAGCCTGTCATAAGTGGCATTGAATATTTCTTTCCAAATGCAGACAATTATACTATTTTCTTTAACTGTCTTTTCTTTTTTCCCCAAAGGGAAAAGAAGAATTTTGATTAAATGAAATTTACTTAAATTCCCTTAAATTTAATTTATGCACCTAATTTACTTATTTTCAAATACCTAAATGTCACCATTTTTCTTGCAAGTGAGTGAAAGCATGTAACCCTTACTTTTATGTTACCTCCATCTTAAATCTTCTGAAGGGCTCTTGACACATAACAGGCACTCATACTGCCCCTTTCTATTGAAAATCATGGGGTGCTGAAGAGGACCTTTACTGCATGCAGCCCACAAAATATCTGCAGCAAAGATGAATGCAATAAAAGAGTGCTTGATGTGAACACCAGAACACAGAGCTTAAATGTCTAGAAAAAAATGTGTAACATGTGATAAGCAAATAAAATATCTCTGTTACTACACGAATTTTCCTCTTGTAAGTAAAATGAATTTGCCTCATACCTTTGCATTTAGTCAGCAAAATAACTTTAAAGCCCTTCCCTTTATCCCAGGTCTCCATAATATTTAGTCAAATAATAACTTAGTTAAATATGGAATTTGTTTTTGTATCAAAAATTATTAGGTATATAGAGATGTTGAGAGATGGTAAAAGAGGGGAAGAGCTGTAAAGCAGACAACAGTAAATTTTACTGACAGGGAAATTATTGGATTGAATGGTGACAAACCTAAGGCTATCCTCTTGATCGAGCTGCCTAGATGCCCTATAAATGATTTTTGTAAAAATAATGGTTTGTTACTGAAAAAGCTGATGATACAAATTGACAAAATATGGTATACACAAAGGTTGAACTGTTTGTTAGCAGGGTGCTTGCATTGATTGGTTCCTCTCTCTGACAAATGCAGAAAACTGAAGAGTAATGGAAAAAGGATGAAATTCAAATGCTCATAGGACATGAATCTCACCCTTAGGGCCTAACAGGAGTCTGTGATACAGACAAAGGAGTTATCAAACTCTAAGCAAGTGAGGAAGAAGATCAGTGCTTATTTACCTCTCACAACATGAATCTGATCTAACAAATACTATAGGCAGAAATAAAAGGGAAAATAGGTAGTATTCTAGGATGGGTGGACACTAATATCTTTGGACACAGCACTATGTAGAACTCATCTGAAATGCTGCTATTGATTCATGCCATGCACATTCAGAAGAGCTGAATTCAAGACAGAAGAAATAATGCACAATGATGAGGAGAAGCAAGCAAATTGCAGAAGGAAACCAAGAGAGCTGGGGCCACCATCCTAGGAAAAGAAGGACTGAACAGACAAGGAAGTAGCTCAGAGGACTACTGCCAAATAGTAGAAATTTAGGCAGGGAAAGACTAATGGGAGAAAAAACCCTATCAAACATAATAAGTGCTCATTAAAAGATACAGAATAAAATTATCATGGAGCACTTTGTAGCCAGAAAATTGAGGTTCTGAAAAAGTACTCCTATTGCAGATAAGACACAAACCAACCCTGCCAGCTCTAAGACCTGCAGATTATAACTGCTTACGCTGCTGCTTTAACCATATTAGAACGAACGTTTCTCCTTCCCTCTGTGACGTTAGAGACTGAAAGGCAATTTTTTTCCCCTCAAAGCTTTAACTTATATGATAAAATCTATTAAAACTACCTGTATGAAAAATTAAAGTCCTGTTTCTGCAAAACAACTTCTAATACAGATGTTTACCATGGGGAAGTCCAGTTCCATGACTGTAACATGGCATGGGCAACTTTTGGCCAAAGTTATGGAAGCATATCACTACTCATATGTGATACAACAAGAAATTCAATCCCCATTGCAAAGAACTTAGATATGGTGTTTTTTTACTGTCTTATCTAAACCTTCTTTAACAGTAGGTCTCCGAAATTTATCTGCCTTCATATTTGAGAAGGCTGGGAGTCTGATGACACTGCTGAATTTCAAATGTAGATGTTTCAAGCATCCAAATTTCAGTTCTGCAGAAGCACAGACTTTTATATAGAACAATATATTTTCCATGGCCTTTATCACACAAAATGCAACAATAGCAACTCTTAAAAAAAAAAAAAAAGAAATGTTAATGAAATCTATATAAAGGCTCAATGGTTTCATTACAAGAACAGCTTTAGACTATAGGAGGCCAAAATCAGACATACGTTGAATCCAAAAGTTTTCCAGTCTCACAGGTGATCAGCGAGAGTTGAGAAGTCTTCATACTCCATTGAAGATGGATCTGACATTACTATGTTACTGGTGATGTCAAACATAGGCCCCTCTGGTTTGTTTTTCTTGTCAGTTCATGCACAGGAGCCAGACAATTTAACCACTCAAGGGACAGTCTTGGCAGATGAAGAACCCAGATGCCTGTTTATAGATTTTACTTTTCCAGCAGTGGCATCTGAGTCTGGTTGGCCTTTGACTGATTTTAATTGCAGACTTTGTCAAGCTGCTATGTAGTTAATCTGCAACAGGTTTGCCTTTCCCTCTTGAGCAAATTCCTTTAAACATATTTCTAATTATGAAGATTTTATATGATTTTGAAGTATGATTAATGTTATGCAACATGTGTAGCTACTGTTTTGTTCATAAGTGGAAGATGGAAATCATAGTGTACAAACAAGATAACATAATAATTGAAAGAATAGATAACTATTGCTTAGGTGGAAATAAGATGTTTTATGTCTGGCATCATACCAGCTTCTGCCTATCCAATGAAACCTACTGTTTTTGTTATTTACATAATAAATTTAAGGTAGAAAAAAACCCAAACTCCAAATGTATTCCTGAATTAGTGATTTTTTCTTCAATGAGCCAGTCCTCGACCTACTCTCTTGTAGGTCTTGTATTAATCTCTGTCTTGTATTAGTCAATAATTTCTGGGCATCTGTTATTGCCCCATTCACACAGGCACCATCTTGATGTAATATATCTGCAAGATGAAAAGAAACTTCTCCAGTTCTCCACTTCATGAATATAGCTTTTATTACTATTTGATTCAATAGGAGAAATAAAGACACTTGAAGGGAAGGCCTGAATACAGACTTTATATGACTGCATGAAATTCCCAAGTAAGCTTGGGACTCAGGATCCTGGGTAGACCATTGATCCCCCTGAGACTGAATGTTATGAGTGAGCCCATAGAGGAGGTCAAACTGCTTCTATGACCTGAGTGACAAAGGCTGATTGAAACAGGTAACTGTGTGCCTGGTACTATATGTTGTAAGCTTCCTGACGTTCTGGAGGAGGAGCGTATGGAACATCCAGCCTTTAATCAGTAGTATGGCTACACTCAATTGTGTTTTATCAAAGAGAGCTTGGAACGCTTTCACCACCTTACAGTTACAACCACAGAACTGGTTTTGTGGGGCTTGTATATGGTTTTTGTTTTCTTTTTGCTTTTTTTGTGTGTGTTTTTGGTTTTTTGTTCGTTGGTTTGTTTTTTTGTGGGGTTTTTTTGGGTTTTGGTTTTGATTTTTTTGGGGGGTTTGTTTGTATTTTTTTAAGGTAAATGCTCTGATATATATAAAGTCAGAGTAAATATACATATGTTTGTCTACATTACTGGTATAGGGTCTTATTCTAGAGCCTTGTTTTTGTTTAACTGAAATAGCAATTTTTTAAAATCATTATTATGTATTAACAACTGCACCTATAGTTCTTACGGTTTTATAAGTCAAACATCTTTTTTACTTTCTACCTTAAGATACTCTGAGGTATATTATTAATAGAAAAAAAAATTCTCTACCTCTTCAGGCACATATAAAACAGACCTTGGCACATGATTTCTCTCAGTTACAACAGCAACACTGAGACTGAATATCTTTTTCCCTATAGAAATTTCAGTCGTGTCATATAGACTTTAAAATAAATTTACTTTAAAAAATACTTCTCCTATGTATTTGGATATAAATATACATTAATAATCCTTTCTTCCTTTCTGAATTATAACTGTCTTTAAAAATATTTGTTTTCATTAAAATATAATCTTCTAAATCACATGGTGTTTACTTAGGCTCATGTTTTCATCATAACCTAATCTGTCATATTTCAGCTGGTTTTGCTTGTCATTCAGACTTCACCATTGTCCTACCAGCATTTAGAACCATTGAAATGAAGCATAATTTATAATATTTTTTCTTGCTAAAGTGTAGACTTAAAATATTTGTGGTGTTATCACACATTAACTCTATGTAGAATTGTCATACGGAATATAAAATTTCTTCAGTGTTCTAAATTGACTGTTATATCCAAGTGTCTGAGAACACAGATGGGCAGTTCTTAGTTTTCAAATTAAGGAAAATATAATTGTTTTCTTATTAATTTGCTTGGTTTAAAACTTACCACTGAGTCTTTTCAAATATAATGAGAAGTAGCACAGAGAGCAGCTCCACCGGCCCAACAACTCTAGGTCATTATATCACTATTGGGAATGCTGTTTTAACTCTCCATAATCTTTATAGCTTTCCTTTTTTTTCAGGCATTAATACAGAAAACTTTATAATGCATCAATAATTTCATTATTTTAAAAAAGAAGAAAGTGAAGGTAAAAAAAATATTTGAATTCAAGTAACTTTCCATTGGAATCCAGAATATAGCTTCAGACTAGTACTGTGTTTTTTTTCTAGAAGATGTTTTCCATCACAGTGATGAAGGAAATAGTGAAGATTGACAGCAAAAGCTTGCTTCATGGTTAAAATGTATAGAACTAGAAATTACCCATTCTGAACAGAAATATTCAAATAGTACACCACCTAAAACATGAGTCATTCATTTACACACTCTAGTTTTCCAAACTGTTTTGGATATCAGGCATTCTGCCTGACCCAAGTAGTATAATGCCCTACCCACCCTATGGCACAATACAGAGCAGGATCAAATGACTGGGATGAAACCATTTCACGTTAAATCTTCTTACCTACCCAAAGTGCCATAGAAAGATAAACACTTTTTAAATCATCTTAGAACATCCAATGTGATAAATACTCAAATACAACAAATATATTTGTTGGTACTTTGCTGCAGAAACAGATACACATTCCTAATTCCTATTTCCTGATGATATATGATTGGTAGGAGATAAAAGTCGAAGTTATAGAAGATACCGGTCTCATCCCTACTGGTGAATTTCATGGACACACGTCTTGGTGTGTCTGGAAAGAGGTGCAAGGTTACAGCTTAGTGCCTGCACATGTAAAACCACTAGTAATTGTGAAGACAATATCAGCTATTTGTGCTAAAAGTATCATGCCATGTGTTCTCTAGATTTTCCTAAAACTGGGCTTTGATTATCAGTTTCATCTCTTGGACAGCCTGCTGAGGCACTGCCACTTTACAATGACATGTGCAATCCTTCACCTTCAACAGTTTCTCAAAGAAATACAGAAATTATACTGTTGCAAGTGGTTTGGTTTTGTTAGTGGTTAGGAGTTGAGTTTTCTTCCTGTCTAAACCCCTGCCTAGGCTTTGAGAATGTTTTCATAAAAAGGGCTCAAGTTGCTCAACCTGGTATTCTCAGGAAGCCTGTGGAGTGCACTAGAACTGATTTGTGTAGCACAGAATGGCAATGAAGCAGGTGCCTGTGTGAGTGATTCACACACTGTCAGCGGAGCTTTGTGCTTGCCATGATGCAGACAGGTTCCATAACCCAAACTTTTCTCACACACATATTTTCTCTCTGCATCTAGGTTTCTCTTTCCTCCTTTCTCCTTCCTCTATGTCTACTTCTGATGGACCAAAGAAAAAAACATATTTCCAGGCAACTTGCTATATTTACAATCAAGTGACATGGCAGCCAGACCATTACTTATCAACTCTCCATTAAACTTTAATAGATTAATCATCAATTATTGAGGAATTAATGTTCAGATACAGCTGTGTTGTCCCAGTTCAGTTCACAAGTGCCAACAAAGATACTTTTGGCCTGTGCTGTTCAGCATGCAGATTCTCAATCACCTCTTACTCTCACATCTCAGCTTTCTGAAACAGAAAAAGAGAGGATTTTTAAACTGAGTATGCAGACAGAATGAGAGAGAAGCAGAAATTTGAGGTGAAGAATAATTTTCCCTTGCTTGGGGATATTCTGACAATTCTCATAAGAAAAAATAAAATTAAAAAAATCCAGACCACACCACTGGGAAGAGCAGCTTTTTAAACTAAGGATATGATGCTAATCTGAAACATATTATCCACAGATACTATAACATGAACAAATGCATATCTGCCACTAAGTGCCAACAGAAACTGACTTACTACTACACAATAAAAGTAATACTACTGTTCTAAATGTAGCAGAACTTTGGATTTAAAACCAAATCTACTCTTATAATAGCTAATACACAATTTCTATAGCACTCAATACACTAGGAAGGGTACTAATAAGAGTAGCAGGTGATATGAAGTTGGCCTGATACATTACCCATTAAGAATGAAAACTGAAATTCTGAACGATATACATATTTTGCCAGCTATAAGTACTGAAGCACAGGTTAAGAGACAGTAAGATTTAAACTAAAGGAATTGGTACTAACACATATCTTACTCTAGAGATCAGTGTACACATGCCTTAAAGACAGGATCTGTCAAACAACCTATTCCTTCCCCCACCCCTGCCAATATCAGTCTACCTGTCAATCCACCTACCTATTACTATGCTGTTCAAGGTTGAAAAGAAATACCAAAGCAGTGTCTCTCAATCAGTCTTCATTGCCACAAGCAATAAACAATGAACAGAGAAACTTCAGCACTAGTTCATTATAGTCACTTGTAAACATTTTGGAAGTATAAGCAGACTACAGGAGTAGGCAAGTAATTACTGAGATAAAAAGTATTTAAATCATGGTCCTAAAACTGTCATTCTGTTAGTTGATTGTTTTCTTTGATGAGGACAGCTGGGGAGGTATCTTACAGAAATAATTTTGATTCCAAGTATGTGGAAGAGAAAACTGGAAAATAAAAATTCAGTGCTGTACATATAGGTCCCACATACATTGACTGGGGCTGGGGTGTGAGGTTCTAAGCAGGATTTATATTAATTTCATTATCATTAGGAAAATAACAGCCATAGAAATAAAATCTCTTTACCAAATAGTACTCTAAAATCACTGTTGTTGTTATATCCAGCAGTTCATTTCAGTCTGTTGTGGCATCACAGTCACATGAGAGGTTATTTAGCAAAAAACTACTGTACTCCTGAATTGACAGGTTACTACTGTATCCAGACTCCATAAGCTGTGTGCATCACCCACACAGATACGCTTGCACAGAGTACATGGCCCAATATATACTCTTCTTAGAAGAATTAGACGTGTTGAAGGCCAAGATCTGGGCACAAGGGAAAACTTTATTAAAGTGGGTTAATAATTGGCACACAATTACTTAATTATCAGTGGAATTGTTAGTCCATTCTGTTTACCATTTGAAGAAAAGATGGCTCTCCATGAAGGCTACAAGCAAAAACATTGAGATGGTGTCATGGGGTGGTGAATAATTTGCTAGCACTGCAAATAACGTTCTAATAAATAATGGATGGCTGGATTCCTTGGAGGTCAAGCAAGGATGTGAAGAAAAGGGCTCAAACCTGAGAGGAGTCTGGAAACCATGTATTTAGGACTTGGACTGGAGTAATTAAGCTCTTTGTTTCCTCTTACGTTCGAGCTTGCCCTGTGGAAAGGGTCTGGCTGACATTAGGAAACACCTCTCTTTTAGGTATGGTGACATCTAAAGTTCAAGTATTGCACAACTCTTGTTCTGCTTCCAGCTACAACTCTCAGAAGACATAAGATTGTGTGCTGCACTTACACTGATCTTCACACACTGTTTCACTCATGACTAACACAGTGCACTAGTGCAGAGGACCCATTGCTGTGCCAGTGACTCCCACTAGCCAGTGGGTCTTGAACATGTTCACCATCTGTGCATGCAGTAAATCATGAGCACATGTGTTCAGATGTCCTCAACCACACTGGCCCCTTTAAACTAAAACACTCTGGAAGAGCACGGGTGGACTCTGCTTACAGCACAACCCTCTGATGGATATTATGAGGGAAAATGAGTAATGTTTCCTTCTGTTCATTTGGCAGTGTCTTAGAAGACTAACACAATATGCATTAATTCCAGAAGGTAACAAATGTGTAAAGGGACAGACATTAAGACTACATAGCTGAACAGTTATTTTAAAGTGAGTTGAAAAATAGACTAGTCAAAAGAAACTTTACATCTGTATTAAAATAATTTTACAAACATGTAATAGAAATTGTTGGTCTTTCCTCAATGCAGATGGAGAGAATAGAGCTGAAGAGCCTGTTAGGGTGAAGAAGACAAAGGCAAGTTTTGTGGCNATTCTTTTTTCCGCTTTCTTTCATACACTCATGCACATGACTAAAGCATCTGACTAGAAATCATTTGATACATATATTTGACATAAATTTGTTAGCAAGCCAAATACACAAGACAGTATAAGTCTGTAGCTATACCACCTTGGGCTTTGATCTTGTCAGATCTCATAAACTAAGCAAGATTGGGCCTGCTGTGTAATTGGGATGGAAGACCTCCAAGGAAAACCCAGCTGTTGTAGGAAGTGGTGTTGGTCACTCAGTAGGTGGTATTCTTCATTCTGGCTCTGCACTGAATCAATGCTGTGCTAAGATGCTGCTGGAGGTATTATCTGTGCACCATACATAAATCTATGACGCTGACCAAGTGGGCTAATTAGATATCCCCTGGCACATTTCGTAAGAGCTAAAATTGTTAACTGCAGCATCCTGGACAAAGTCCAAACTGAGAAAATACATTATGCCAACTTAAATATTCTCTACAGCTGCAACTGAATAAAGTATTTAAATACCTTTAATTCACTGTATACTGTTTTGTATCATTTATGTTCATTGTTAAACAACTGCCACATTTTACTCTAGAGGTGATGACATTTCACTGTTGGTTGAACTAATTCCTGCATGGCCTATAAAGCACAGTTGCAGTGAAAAGCATCTTGTACAAATAAATATTTACACGGAGCACTTTTACTGCTATGCAACTTGCTTCAAAGAATATATCATATGCTTTTGTTAGGCCAAGCTCTTTTTGTGAACAAAAAAATTAAAATGAATTGATTGTATTTTAAGCTCCTTACTAATTCATCAGCCAGGTAGCATTTAGCATCACTGTGTAAATTTGGGCAGATGGACAATATTTTCCTTCACAGGTAACTAAAATTAAAAACAAACCAAATCTTTCCAGATCTTCAGAGCTCCAAGAGCTTCAAATACCTTAAGATCAGATAAAATTGTATAAAAGTTTGCGTTGTGTAATGCTCAGTATATATAACTCTATTCCACACTGGTACAGAATTCACTGAGCCGTTAAATAAAGTGCATTATTAAAATCTCAATGTTATGTGACATAATTATGATGAAGTTTGGAGTAACATCTTGAATTTTTATTGCTCTAAGATTTTCAAAGTTAAAATTAAAGCTCAATACTCAGCTTTGGTTTTTAGAACTCTGATAGCACTGCAGGTAAAACATCAGCAAGAAGTGAGATTAATGGCAATCTAATTTTCTCAGAAGAAAGAAGCTCTGTTGTTAACATTCCAATTTAATTATTTAACTGTCATTTTAAAAAATTAACACATGATATAAGAAGCTATACATTGGATTACATTTGTATAATTTTGCCAAGACTGAAACTATGTAATTCAACACAATTTTATTTGGCAGTACTTATGTGAAAGGAAGAGTGTATTTAAATGTTCATTTTAATGACATCTTGTTTGAACAAGTCATAATAATTAAAGATATAATAACTTTATCAGCAAAATTAGCTGTCAGATCACTATTTTATTGTTGATCCTAGAATAAGATGAAATAACCCAGTAGAATATTTTTTAAGGGAGGGAGGGATGCTGAAAAAATATCAATGATTCTTAATCACATTGAGATCACAGATATTTTGGAGAAATGTGGGCCATCAAAATATAAGTAGCAATTCCTATGCTACCTTATATACTGATGTATTCTAGACATTCTGGAAGGAAATATTTTTGAGCAGCCTCAAGATTCACATGAAAAAGGAAGTCTTTTTCACAATTTACGTGGGAGGTTTTGTTATAAAGTAATCCAACAACTGTAGATTCTTACAGCAAATTTTATTAACTAAAATCCTGGAATCTCTTACTGTCAATAAGAGCTCCCTTCATCTCACTCAAGATGCAAGGAGATGTCTAAACTCATTTGTGAGCCAAATTCTAGAATCTTTTCTCTCATCTAAGCAATGGAGTTCATCTTTTTCTTTTTCAACATGTAGTTCAGTGTGTTCTGGCACATTTTATATTAAAAGGCTGTACAAAAGAGGATGCAGAAAATGTACCAGGAGCAATAACTGAAAGTGAACTTTTCCAGCCCACAGTGAATGTTCTGAACGTTAAAATGCAGAGTTTAATGCTGTTGGATGTATTAATCTTCTGTTTAAAACAAAATAAAAAAAAAACACATGTCTTTCTTTCTTTACTTTAGAAAGACTTAAATATGTTGGAAGTGGACTACAGCCCCCATATACACACACATATATACAAAAACTAACTTGTACATTTCTTCCCACTCTAGATAGAAGCCAAGAAACCCTCCAGAATAATGGAAATAAGGGTTCAACTAATTTTAAAATATAAGATTGCAAAGTTTTAATTACAGAAGTTTAATTACAAAAGTTAAATGAAAGATGAAGTGAATACCCTTTCCATCTATTTCCTAAAATAAATAAATAAATAGAGAGCATCCATCATTTTTTCTTTATTTTTATCTAGCCTCAATTCTTTTATTTTAAATTCAGAGGAAACAATATTTAGTCCCAGAAACAGAATTTGGATAAAACACTAATTTGCCTATTATTTGTTAATTCATATACTATTTAAGAATGGGTTGAGATAGGTGTATTGAAGCATTAAACAAAGTTGTGGGAGATGGGGAAGAAAAGGGGGAAATCCAAAGCAGAGTAATTTAAATTCAGGCCTCAAATAAGCATGAATTACTCCTTCTGATGTTAGTGGATATTTTAAAATAGATGTGGCCAGAGATTTCAGATGTCTAGAGTGCCACATCCACATTTAGGCACTTAAGTAACATCGGTTGGATTTCAAAATATATTAGAACCGTAACACTCGCTGTTTTTGAAACAATGTTCTTCTCAGGTTATTTTTATTAAGTTATCTCAAGGCAGAGTTGAAGGCTTAGATATATGAGCCTGAAAGTTATGAACATTATTAATTATTTTTTCCAGAAATATTGTGATACATTTTAATGTGTAGCCAAAAATTTTACTTAAAGTCCTTTTTTAATTATCATACACACATGATGAACACAGACACAACAGAGAAATTTGTCTTTCCAGTGGTAAAACCAAAGATAGGGCTTGACAGAAGTCACATGCTGCTGACGTCCTGGGGACACAGGTGCTTCTTCCTTTAGAGAGAGAAATAATTTAGGTGCTTAGTTAAGGGTTCTAAAGATCACGTGTGGGCACTTAAGAAAAGATCAAGAAGTTGTTTCTTGGTTAGGCAGTAGGGGCAGGTCTTACCATGTTTTTATTGACCTGAGTGAAACATTCATTGAGAAAGTAAAAAAACATTTTCCCAAACCTCTGGGTTTGTAGTAATATCCCAAAACCTTTCAATAAGAAGAAACAATTGCAGTTTAGGAAATGGTGTGGTGAGAAAAATTGAAATTTTGTTATAAAATTATGTCCAATAGATTAAAAAGAGGGATGGAATAGAATATCCTATTTCCTTTGTCTGCATATATTATATCAAACTACTTAAACATAAAAACTTGTCTTTTCCACTTTTGACATAATTTCATTTTTGCAGAAATTTTAAAAGTTTAGCTTTAAGTACACTAATAAAAATACTTTATTGATTTTAGTGCCTCATATAGAATTATTCCAGTTACTGTCTCTTCCTTTCATAAATTCCTGTAGTTGTGCTTTAAATGGGACTTTGCACTACAGCCATAGCAACAAGTACTGGAAACAGTGGGAAAAATATTTAGATGCTGCAACCCTGCATTGTTTAGTGAATCCATGGTGAAAGGGAATTAAAGCAATTTACATCAGTTTAAAATCTGATCTTTTGCCTACTTTTATATATGTATATACACGTCTCCATCCATCCATCCATCCATCCATCCACCTGTATAAGACACAACGTAAATCTATCAACAAATTTACATTCAATAATACAAAAAAAAAGGAAAAGGAGGAAAGAAATTATTCACTTCAGCTCATTAGACAACTATGATCTAATTTCAGGACTCTGAATAAAAAAATCTATAAATTAAAATCAAAGTTTTCTTTAAAGGCAACTTATATACCCTCAGGTCCATTCTGTTTTACAGTGGATTAGATATGAGCAGACTGATGTGCCTTAATTTTAAATAAGTATGAAGTCGAGAGTTAAGGGTTAACCCCAAAACATGTGTTCTACATCATACAGAGAAGAGGAGGAACAAGAGGAATGGGAAATTGGCAGCACAGAGGACAACAAAGCCTTAAATTCAATGTTGTGTTTAAAAGACAAGTAGTATCAGGACAGAATAACAGGCAAGAAGTACTTATACAGCTTAAAAGAAAGGTTTTAAGGGACTTGACAGCTGCAGGAAATTCTTGTACAAAACTATACCTGCACAGGTTAGTTTCAGAATTATTATGTTTTAAAGAGTGCTAAGAGGTTCATATACAGCTAGTGTAGACATCCTTTGCAAATCTAGCAGTTCTCAACTTTTATGTCTATAGGGAAAAAGAAAAAAGTCATTCATACTACATTTGCCATACTCTGATGAGTGATGGGTGATTTCCTAAGTCTATATATGTTTTCTATGCTTATTTCTGTAATGATTTTACTTTCAGTATTTCCAGTATTTTATATCAACCTCTTTCTACGTTTAGGACAAAGTATTTTAATATAAACCAGAAATATTCACCCTACGATGATTCTTACAAATAATTAATTCAACTGATGTATATTTGTTTTAATTGACCACAGACTGAGTTGACAGATTGGTTGAGATTTAAATGCACCTCTGTGGGCTTATTCTTGTTTCCTCATGCACAACACCCAAGATTTTGCACACAGCCTAATGCTGGTATTTCCCTAAGATACTACTGTTGAAGACTTAACCTCGAATCACTTGCAGTAAATTGTCACTAGAGAGAACAAAAATGTTTAGATGTTTATGAAAAGCTATCCTGAACTCTCTGAAGTTGTGTTTTTTTCCAGATTGTTTTGGAAAGGCTTCAAATAGAGCCTTTCTTGTGGGATTTGACTCTTCAAATTCCATGTCCAGACACAAATCAGAAGTGGAGAAGATGTCTTAGAGCTTTAAAAGTCATGAAATCAATGTTACCAGAGAGAAGGGAGTTTTGTTTTTTAAACTGACATTTTTTTCACTCCAGTTTCATTTTGGTCCTCCAGCCTTAATGCCAACACAAAGGCATTAATTTTTCTCCTTTCATACAGTTCTGAGATATTTCAGCATTTTAGGGTTTACCCAAGTCTAGGAACACAGTCACTGGGGGAGTTCTTCTCAGCTGGAAGATTGGTAGTTTTATACAGTTAAACACTGGCTCATTTCTTTATTTTGTTGGACTTGTTTATGTTGTGTGCTTCCCACTAAATTATAAACTGTCTGTTGTGTATTGGTTTTTTTTTAAAGTACTCAGGAGGTTGCATGACTTCATTTATACAGAGAAGTGTTCATGAAATCTTAATCAAAGTAGGAGCTACATTGTCAAAAAAAGAACTCACATTTCAATTCTCACAATTCCAAATGAAATTAGATTTTGGTCTACTTTTCCAACTTCTTTAAAATTAATTTTTTCCCCTTTAGTTCATATGTTTGCAAATTTATTATTAAAGATCAAGTTCACTGAGAAATCACTCAGTATTTTAATATAGACTATTAACTCCTTGAAAAAGTTCTGCCATTGGAGGGGCTCCATTCTTGAACTCGATGAAGAATTTACAGAGACACTGCATTTCACTAAAGTTGTTTTCTCATTCAACACAGATTTCATCCAGTCTGAACAAAAAAGTCAGTCTACTAACAGCAATTAGTCTTCCCACTTGCTCCTTTGACACTCACATTTCAACAATTACTTTTTATTTAATTACCAGACAGTGCTCAAAAGCCAGCTGTACAGAGTAGAACATTGTTCTTTCCTACAGTCTCTCTGAGGATCAAAACTATTCTCTATGCAAGTCATAAAGGTAGTCCCAGTGGTAGACATATTACTGAAATGTATGCTAAATGTATTTTTGTTTTCCTCTTCAAATCCATTAAGAAACTAGTATAAAGGCCTCAGTCAATACAGAATAACAGTGTTAGGAGGGACTGACAGCCTCTCTATTATCTTATTGTAGTTTGTGGTGAGAGATAAACGTAGGGTACTACTTAGGTTAGTTCAATTCTCCCATGAGAAAAATGGATTCTGACAATTCATTCCACAGAAATATTATACGACAGGAACTTCCTCTTCTGTTAGGTACCTAGCTGGAGATTACACACTTCTCTTAAAGAATCAGCAAAAGAGAGAAACATCTCTCCATGCTACAGTTAGATACTTGACACTATAGAGGGGAACTCAAATTATATTGCTCACAGCAACCCTGAGTTGAATGAATGCTAACACCTCTGGAGCAGTTCTCTGCATGGCAGCAGCTGAGTGGGACAAAGCTCCACAGCCAATACTCCCTCAGCATACAGGAATCACCACACTGGTCTCCCCAGGAGCTTCTGGGCTAAAGGGCCAGATGGCCAGATGGCCACAGGATAGGTGGGCACTCTTCTCCACTCTGCAGGACACAGGCATAACCACACATCATATAAAGGAAGTACAGTCCATGCTGCGCTTGGGTGTGAGGGACTGGATTCATGTCTCACTGGAATGTTTAATCGGGTCAAATCAACAAATTTGGGACAGGGAGGAAGGGGACCAGGCCTTCAGTACTGGGAACCATATGGCTTCCAATGCAGACCGTGTGGGTGAGTGCATGGGAATCAGGAGACTGGCTGGTTGATCAAAAAAGGCCCTCCTGGTAGCCTGCCCGCACCATGCCCCTCGGAGCCTCTGACTGGCTGTACGGCCCCTCACTCTGGCCTGGAGGGTACTGAGTGATCAGTGAACTGGTTGTTCCATATGGGAGGGGTGGCCGCAGTGGCCGAGGCACATAAATACAGGAACATGGGGGCACTTTTGCTTTCTCTTTTAAAACAAAATGAAAATCAGATTTTTACACTTTCCAGTCTTTGATTGCATATGTGTATATAATCTTGGAATAGAATGTGAAAATTTCCTTTCCTGGGAAAAAGAGTTGATGTTTGTATTACTTTGACCTGCAACGTACTGATAGATTCTGAATAACAAAAATGCAATAGATTGTTAAACATAGGTACAGACAGTGCTGATGGATGCATGGACTTAGAACTTGCCCTTTGGAGTTATGCATAAAATTGAAGCCAGGAAAACAAACAAACAATAAAACAAACAGAAGCATATTAAATTCAGTTTAAGTAGTCATTTAGGTGTTTATAAATGGAATGGTAACGAAATAGATGTCTTTTAGAGGAATACTGCTCACCACTCTGTCAAGACTTAATAGGGAAAAGGAAAGTTGTGCAGAAGAGGGAACGAGAAGTTATATAACTAGGAAGGAAAAAAGGGAGAGAGAAAAATTGTAATATCATAAAATTTGAATACATATCAGTATTAAAGTGCTAGCAACACTTTAAATGGAGGGCCTTGAATGCTGATTCATATATATAATTTCTAAGCTTCCATATGATCTTTTTAATGAAATTGAATTTCCACTGATTACTAAAAGCCGGTTTATGTAAGATGAGCAACTACATAGTTGTTCTATTACATAGCTGTTAAACCTCAGTAAATACCTTTTTAGGAATGATTTGGTGTTTAATTAGCATACAATAACTCTCCTCTTAAAACTAAATTAAATCCCTATTTGAGACACTTAATTTAAAGTGTTAACAAAATGTGCATACCTGCAAGGTGGTAATTTCAGATTTGTGGTAGCAGTCAAGGTCTAGTAATTCTGCCTCGCTGAAGGTTAGAAAATCTGAACTCAGTTCACAGTTAGGTAATTTTTAACCCAATTTTCCATGTACCATGATACAAATGCAAGACAGAAAGTGATCATGCTGCCGTTATTTTTCACTCTTTAATTAATTTTGAAATCTAATCACTAAAATAATCAGTAAAATAACACAAAAATAGTTAAGTATTATTCAGTTTGCTATTAGAATTGTAATGTGTTGATGAATATTTAGACAAAACTAGTGTTAATTGAGGTTTCATTTTCTGTTAGGGCAACATTTTCATCTCAAGAAATTGAAAACTTCTGTATGCCCTATGGGATTTGCCTCGTATACCAAGCTTCTTTCTTTGCCTTATATGGAGAGTGCTTCAGGTCTGTTGCTATTTTGCAGACTATCAAATCTTAGAAGTAGCAGTAAGAGCTAGAGAAGGTCAGAATGCTACCACTATGCACTTGAACTTAGAGCATATCTATCTATTTCTTCTATCTATTTCTGACTTTACTATTAACTTTACTCTCAAGCTTTGACCAAGCCAGGGATTGATGCAAACCAGTGCAGATCCAAAGCCAAAAAGAAAAGGCTTAAGCCTCAAGAAAGTAGAGCTGAAAGAAACCCAAGACTGTTCCACAGTGCTACTGCAGATTGTTGGGTTTCTGTGCATGATGTTCTATGCAGTCAGCAGACTGCCTGCCTGAAGGGACAAAGCCAGCCAGAACAGCATACCTAGACCTAACCAGTAAGCAAATATGTCTGCAGGGGAAAATCCCTACCCGGCCTTGCAAGAGATGACCCTGTACCCTCTGGATTCCTGTCCTGTGTGAAAGGCATAGTCAAAGGATCAGGTAGAAGTGGTACTATTACAGCAGCTCTTCCTATGCCTCTACACTGAGCACAGACAAGTTACTTTCACAGAGAACTGTAGCTTTTTAAAAATTTGTTTTCTGTCTAATGCAAAAAAGTGAGAAATCATTGAGATCTTTAGAAGACAAAACTCATTTTCCAGCAAATTCCATGCATGTATGACCAAATATGCCATCTTGTTGACCAAACACACTAGATACACAGTCAATCAACAAATAACCCCACAACGGGCTATCTAGAGATTCCACATAACATAAATTCAATCCCGTGTGTGCAACCCTTTAGTCCTTTTAACCTGATCCTCCTTTGTCACTTCTGCACATGTAGTGGACTCAGAGCAGCAGCTATCAGAGAAGCAGAACACCCGGCAGAAGGTACTATGAAATACCAAGCACTCTCACGGCTCCCAAGCTCACTAGTAGCTCATTAACAGGCATTTAAGGTGCTGGGGATTTCCTACCACCCCCTAAAGCCACAGAGGTTCAAGGGAGCCCTTTGGTCAGGCATCTAAATGTAGTTATCCCCTTTTCTAGTGCAAAGCATAATTAGGGTAATTTTCAGGTTGAGATGCTTGATTCATGCAGTGCTGGAGCCTGAAGCCCAAATGAGACTTTCCCTCCCCTGGCAATTCACCTGCTTAGCACTTGGACCACAGGCCAAACCACTCAAGTCCTGATGGTCTTCTGAAGACTAAATTTACATGAGCAATGCCTTCTGGCATCTGTAATTTAAAAAAAGAAGGATTTTTATTATTAGTTTCAAAATTACATGAAAATAATGTCATGTCCTTGTCTGATGATAAACTGATGAGCTGCATGTAGGCAAGGATATTTCAGAAGTGGAACTGAATTAACTTAGTTTGTTATGAAGCTACTTCTCCATGGATATCCCCTTGTCGTGGGGGAGAAGCTTGGTGCCCTTATGAGGTTGGGAGCTGTGCTGGTGGTGGTACATGCCTCTGGTAGGGTCTCCCATGCTAGTCAGGTCTCAACTGAAGGGTGAGACAAAGTGCGTCCATGGGCAAGATGGGCTCGCTATCCTCCTGGCAACCATCCTAGGAGAAGGACAATTTTAACTCCAAACCTGGGCAGATGGAGCTTGCTTAGCCTTGTAAGGCCAAACCTATGTCCTGAGGACTTTGCTGTCACCGTCCGAGTTTGCTTGGCCCTGGCAGGTGAACCTTAGGAGTAAGGGGTGGGGCCAGTTCTGTGAGCGCTGCGCCTCACCTAAAAAATACATTGCGCAGGCTTTAAGGGATCACCCACACCTGCAAAGCCCTGTAGCGACAGGTGAGAGGTGAAACAGCAGGTGGTAAGGTGCACAGGAAGCTGCAACCCAAACCCTGCATGCAGGTGGTTCAGGACATTGGTCGCTCGAGACTGACCCCAGAGATGACAGTCTGGTTTAACAGCATCCTGAATGACCAAGCAGCCTTTTTCAAGGAGAGCACTGCTTGCTCCACATGGAGAGGGGCCTAGAGAAGGTGGCCGAACCAAAGCTCATCTCCACCTTTCACCAGGTTGGCTTGCTGCAGCCAACGGGCATCTTCCTTGCGGTCAAACTCTAACGAAGACAAAAAGACAAAGACATACATCTGCCTTCAAAGGTGTGTTCAAACTGACAATCACATGTTGGAACATTAGAACCATGCTTGATTCTGCGGATGTTGGACATCCTGAGCATTGTTCTGCTCTAATTGCCCATGAACTGTCACAACTCAACATTGACATTGCTGCTCTCAGTGAAATTTGTCTCCATGAGGCAGGCAGCCTTAAAGAACAGGGTGCCGGCTACACACTCTGTTGGTCAGGCAAACCCAAAACTGAAAGTCACCTCTCAGGAGTTGGTGTCATGATTAGAAACTCCATTGCCTCCAAATTTGAAAATTTGCCAACAGGTTATTCCGATCGCATTATCTCCTTATGCTTCCCACTACACATGTTGTTCTCTTCAGCATATGTGCACCAACTCTCCAAGCTGATCCTTCTGAAAAAGACAAATTCTACACCAATCTGTGCCACCTTATCCAAAAGGTTCCTGCAGATGACAAGATCATAATCCTTGTTGACTTCAACGCCAGAGTAGGAAAGAACAATGAAGCCTGGAAAGGAGTACCAGGCAAGCATGGTGTTGGAAACTGTAACGCCAATGGATGCCAGCTGCTAGAATATTGTGCAGAGCAGCAGCTCATCATCACCAACACTACCTTTCAGCAGAAAGACAGTTTGAAGACAACCCAGATGCATCCTCAAACCAAGCACTGGCACCTCAGTGACTATGTCTTGGTGCAACAGAGAAATGTTCATGATGTCTGGCATACCCCAGTGATGTCTACTGCAGAATGCCAAACAGACCATCACCTTGAGGGGTGGCATTCCAAGGAGGAGGCACAATGTCAACAATCTTGAAACAGCCTCAGTGGGAGAAAGCTTCCAGGTAAACCTTCAAACTAGACTTGAAGATCATCTGTCTCATAAAGTGCTTTGGCAGCATATTAAAAATAGCATCCTGCAGTCCTCTGAAGAATCCTTAGGGTTCTCCTCCAATAAAAACAGACTGGTTTGATGAAAACAATCAAGAAATCCAGGAATTGCTGTCAAAGAAGAGAACTGCTCACCAAGCACACCTCACTCAGCCATCTTGCCACGTAAGAAAAGCAGCCTTTCATCTTGCATGCAGTAAGCTCCAATAGAAACTTCGAGACATCCAGAACAAGTGGTGGATCAACATAGCAGAAAAGACTCAACTATGCGCAGACTTGGGTGACCACAGAGGATTCTATGAGACTCTGAAAGCAATGTATGGACCCACTTATGGTTTTAAGCCCCCTACTCTGTGCAGATGTCCAAATGCTTCTCACAGATAAAACGTCCATCCTGAATCAATGGTCTGAACATTCTCAGACTCTCTTCAGTGCCAACCGTGTAGTCCAAGACTCAGCAATTCAACACATTACACAAAAACTGGTGAAAAATTAATTGGATCTAGCCCCTACTATGGAAGAGACTCTTAAGGCCATACAGCAGGTGAAAACTGGCAAGACAGCTGAGATTGATAGAATCCCACCTGAAATCTGGAAGCATGGAGGCCAAGCACTCCATGCTGCTAAGTTTCATGAGCTCATTGTGAGTTGCTGGGAACAAGGCGAACTACCATCAGATTTCTGTGATGCAGTCATCATCACCCTGTACAAGAAGAAAGGAGAAAAAGCAGACTGCTCA
>WBMV01001019.1:225565-302184 GCA_013396655.1 Campylorhamphus procurvoides
GGCAGAGATCACCAGGATCGAGGCCATGCTGCTGAAAATGCAGCTGTGCTGGGCAGGGCACGTCTCCAGGATGGGGGATCACTGCCTCCCTAAGACTGTGCTCTATGGGGAACTCACCACAGGCTGCCGCAAGAGAGGCGCCCCGAAGAGGAGATACAAGGACTCCCCGAAACAATACCTCAGCCTTGGCCATATTGAGAACCATCAGTGGTCCACCCTGGCCTCCCATCTGGAGAAATGGAGACACATCATCCATAATGCTACTGCGTCTTTGAGAACACACGCCGAATCAGTCTTGAGGCAAAAAGGCAATGCAGGAAGAACTGTGCCTCACCAGTTGCACCGCTGGAGACTTTCCACTGTGCCTTTTGCAGTCGGACTTGCCTATCTTGCATTGGCCTTTTTAGCCATCAGCATGCTTGCAGCAAGCCAATCTTCATTTGCGAAGCTTAGCCACGATGATGATGTGAAGCTAAAACAGGCTGAAGGTTGTGCCTGATTTTGGCCTTACCTAGGGTGGGTTATCAGTCATAAGATAGTGGGCAGAAGCTTTGGCAAAGTCCAAAAGGGAAGGAATCCTTCATTTTTCAAGATTAAATTATATGTTGTGCATCTTCTTTTTCTAAAGCATTCCCCCCATATTTGTTTTAAGAATGCATTTTTTTTTTACTCTGATTTGCCAAGCCCTTGTTATTGAAAAAAAAGAGGTGAATTTTCAGAAGTCCAGCACTGTGAGAAAGCCAGTAAAAAATTCACCCATTAATTTATGCATTTTATGTCAAGTTGCAGTGACTTAAGTACCATTGTCTTTTTAAAGCAGCAAAAGAAATATGTCTAAATATTGAATATCAGTCTGTGATTATCATGACTTTTTATGTGCTTGAAATCCCAAAACATAACCTGGTGGATTTTGAAAAGCTCACAATATGTGTTTTATGCACATAACCAGTCTTTTTGGCTATTTTTTTCCAGAGTAGACAATAGATCTTAACTGAGGATTTGTTTATAAAATATTTCTGAAGTCTGGCTCCTCCAAACTAATTTTCTTGGCTACTTTACTTGTTTAATAAACAAATGAATAAAAAAAATACCCTAGCATTTTACTACATATGGATAATAAAAGGATTTTAAATATGTTTCAAACTGTTACATATTTGGTGTAAGTATGGGTATAGCTTTATCTCACTGCAGTTTACTTTTTCATTTGAGGTGGTTGCATGAAATTATTAAGGATAAATTGGTTATTTCCTCATGATTTGAGTGTACTTTTTTAAATCAGTGGCAATTGGAAAATAAGTCCTATAGCCAAACAGATTAAGTAAAAACTTTTTTTTAAATTAGAGACAGAGACTGACTTTTCAGTCCTCAATCTGTATTTTCATGAAGATGACCATAGTATTGATGCTGAGACTGGCGTCTCTGGTGTACTAGTAGTATGTAACTTCTTCTCCCCATTTGAGATAAAACAGAAAACATAGTGAAGAAGAAACTAAGGTTACTGTGGGGAGTGGATAAAAGTAGGCCTATTGGATATGTCCATAGGCTTCATTAGCCCTTTCATGTATGTCTCTCTTTACATATGTCAGTCATCTGAACGTGCAAATGTTACTAGAAAAATTAAGAAAACTCTTTCTAATTGCTTCTATGCCTGTGTAATACAGAACTGAAACAGCAATTTAAAAGTACTGACAATTTTTATGTCCAACTATTTATCAAGCTTTGTTACAGTTTTCACTTAATAAGAAAAAGGAGTTTCTGTAGTGAGAAGCAATATTAGGAGTAAGGAAGTAAGAATTCTTTCTTTTTTCCTTCTTTTTTTTTTTTCTTTCCTCTCTTTAAATCTTGAACAGTGTTAAATCTGCTGCAATGTTTTTCTTATATCCTGAGAGATTATTTAGACCTGGATCCTGAAAACACTGGAACAAATCAACATTGTTAATTCACAGGGAAAACCAGATTTGTCCTGGCCCATAGTTTGGTTCTTACAAGTTGTGAAAACTTCCACATGTGTTTATGGTAGTAATAAAAGCCCATCATTTTAATAAGAAGCTGTATTAAAGTTTTCAATGCCTGCAGAAGCAGTTTTTACAGAACTATCTATGCTAGGAAGGGTAGTTAGCTGGTCGGTGATGTAAGGATGGATGGTTGTGTTTAACTCCATGCTGCAGTGGAGCCAAGGCTTTGCACAGGCTGAGAGCCTAGGCAGAGGAGGAGATCTGTCAGTAAGGACCAGACTCCTGGCTCATGCATGAGAAATGCTAAGGTAGTCAAGTACTGCAGTATGATGGTGGAGCAAAAGAGTTAGCAGGGCATGGGGAACAGAGCAAGAGGACAGCTAGCAAAAGACAATCCATACAGAATCTACCCTCGACATCTATTAGCAGACCCTTATGTTCTCAAATTATCCTATGGAATAAAAGTGCACGTTAGCTCCTTGCATACAAGGGCACAGCAAAATTGGCAAGAACATTCAGCCTTCCCAAACTAAGAGCTCTACAGCACGATTTGAATATGGTGAAGGGAGCATGGGCTATAAAATGCTGAAAATGTGCTGAGCACAACAGGGCAAGAGAGAGGGACTTAGAAAACAATATCATCTGATCTAGCCAGATGTCAAACCTTACCCAAAACAAAACTGATGTTCCTGTCCTTCCCTCAGTCCTGCTTTTTTTTGTGTTTTTGTAGGGGTTTTTTTGGGGGGGATGTGTGTTTTTTTATGTTGATTTATTTCTCTTTAGCTTTTTTTTTTTTCAGAAGGTTGCTCTTCTAAATAAAAGAAGTTTGTTTTAATAGAAGGATTTTAATAAGTGATTTTTATTTTTTTTTCCTTAATTAGAAAATTGAGATCGAAATTAGAATTTTCCTTAATTAGAAAAATGAGACCCTGGTGAAGGGTGTGGAGCACAAGCCTTATGCAGGGAAGCTGAGGGAGTTGGGGTTGTTTAGCCTGGAAAAAAGGAGGCTGAGGGGGAGACATTGCTCTCTACAACTACCTGAAAGGTGGGCGTCGGTCTCTTCTTCCAGGCAGCTAGTAACAGCACCAGAGGAAATTACCTCAGGTTGTGCCAGGGAGGTTTAGATTGTATATTAGGAAAAAAGTCTTCACTGAAAGGTTTGTCAGGCACTGGAACAGGCTTCCCAAGGACGTGTTGTGGCCACTTCCCCTGAGCTACTTAAAAGACATGCAAATATGGCAGTTAGGGACATGGTTTAGCAGTGGACTTAGCAGTTCTGGTTTTATGGCTGGATCTTAGATATATTTTCTAGCCTAAATGATTCTATGATTCTCTCCAGGCACAAAGGTGCAAGAAAGTAACGGAGGGAGAATTTAAAAATTTTGCTGTCATTTTCACTCACCTTTTGAGTGAATTTTCTTGTTACTTAAAGTGAAATTAAAAGTTTCTAACCCATCTCAGCTAGTAATGTCCTCTTTAACTCTTGCTCTTCTCCTCGAAAAGGTATCATCTTTTAATACAATCTAAAAAAATTTATTAGAATTAAAAAATGTCTTTATAAAGATTCTCTTCAATTTATAGGAATGGAAATGGAGGGCTCAGTAATCTTATTTTGTTACCACTTTGAGTAATTTATTTCCTTTCCCTTCTACAGGCATCACAAAAGGCCCAAGAAAATTTTAAGAGTAACTATCAGCAATGACAGTGAGGTAGGATAGATCTAGGAACTTGAAGCCCTCACATATCTTATAAGTATTTAGTATAATGTGTTCTTCAGTCTTTTGAGCCAATTCATTCTACCAGGATCAACAAACTTGACTATTAAAGGTAACAAAAAAATAGTTGCATACAACAAGACCCAGAAAGGAAAGGGTTCACATTTCAGAGTTTTAAATGTAGCTCACTGCTTCCCAAGAAGATTCACTGTAAGAAGACCTAGGCAAAGGTGGTATCAGATTTTAACTTTAGAGATATTTTATGGAAGTCTTATATACACAGTATGTAAATAGATATACAGTGACTGCTACTTGTATTAATAAAGACATGGCTAAATAAGAAAACTAAAGCTACATAAGTAAGTTTTAAAAACAAAGCAATCTCATTCATTTTTTTACTGAGTGAAATAGCTATCATTCAAGTTTATTCTGAGTCATATAAAACCATATGTTATTAGCACTGGCATGTTGATTACAAAACACTTATTATCACCTGAAGCAGATAGAGAACAAGGTAAGCCCTCATGATGGCTGCATGGACTCATTTTACAACTAACATGTAATAGGAAAAATGTCTTTTCTTTGGACAATAGACAAAATTAATCTCAATTACAACCTAAATGTTATTATTAATACAAGATACTTGAGTCAATCTGCTTTTTCCTCTGTTACTCATCTGACACTGTATGTGTTTAATGCAATTTACCACTTTTTTTTTTTTTCTTAAATGCAGCTTGGCATAATAACTGCCTTTTTTGTCTGATAGAATGAGTCATACCCTTGAAATCCTGTGCCACTGAGCCAAATGGGAAAAAAAAAATAATTCCTATGGCAAGTTTCACTTTAGTCTCAAACTGAAAAATCAACGAAACTTAATCTTCAATGACACAGGTAAATTTATTTCTTTCCTTTAAAAGTTGCCATTAGTAAGATTTAATCAGAGACTTAAAAGTAAAGTTTATGTGATATATTAGCAACATTGTAAATATATTGCCGGTCTGAAGAAAAAATGAACAAGCCTTTTATGTTAAAGTTTTTTTAAATTAATCAGGTCACTGTGGACCTAATTAACCTATAATATTGATAATAAGGATGACAGACAAATTGCTCATTTTACTTTCATAACTCAAATTCAAAAGAACTAGCAATAAAGGTTATAGTGATAAAGCCAACTCCACTTCAAAAAATGGGTAAAGCACCCATTACCTTGTGTAACTTCACATCCAAGAAATGCTTTTAGTATAAAAGTTAACAGTTATATTGTCAATGTGTATTCTCAAGCCAAGTATTCTCAAACAAAGTAGGCTCAAGAAATACTTTTTTTTTTCAGTTCATTTGATAGTCCTTTTTGTTCTTTTTTGTTTGTTTAGTTGATCAGTTGGTTGGTTGGGTTTTTTTGACTCAGATAACTGAAGACCCCCTACATAACACTCTCCAGACAGCTTTAAATGGGGAGACATGGCTATATTATTGTATTTTGAATCAGATAAGAGACCCTTGGTTTGTTTTTTATTCTGTTTTTTCCAACACTTTTCTCTTCCCTCTGAGCATAGAGAACTTCCAAATTTCTGACATGCCAGTAGGTACCTTAGATTTACTCCATCACAGAAGTAATCAGATGCTGATTTTATCCACCTTCCCTGGATTTTGTCTTACTTCCTTTCTTCTGACACTCTGAAAGCTGAATACACCCTGATGTTTAATAAGTTTCTGCAGACACTTGTGAAAAGTAAGGGTGTTATTTTTCCGTAGAATACAAGGTTAGCTGGCATGTAATTTGTATCACATTGCATTTTTACCTTGAAATGTTTATGATTTTTTTTTCTGACAGTTGTTTTTTCTGGTAGGACATTTTTCAGTTTAAAACTGCCTACTATTTTTCATTATAAAGCACTTTTCTCTTCCTTTTAGGTTGTCAAACTTTAGCTGTTCAGACTGCATTTTCAATGGTAGGCATCTGACTTCAGACACTTTTTTAGAAAAACTCAACTCTTTCAACAAAAAACTTAACAGCACTGGTCAGCTGACATAAGAAAATGACAAATTCAATTGAATGAGTGAGTTTCAGCATATTATAGCATAGTTTCAGAACTCCAGCCATTAGCCAAAGCATTACTTTTTGTGTCAAGGCTATCCTACGATTTCCACTTCAGTTCAGCCAAATTAAAAGTAGACAAATCAATGGACATTCTTTCTACAAACTAATGAAGACTCTGAGCATGCCCATTGCAAGATGGATAATATTTCCAGGCTTTCTCTGCATACTAAGTTGTCTAAACTGGAAAAGGAAGCAACAGGACAAATAGAGTTTAGCAGAAAGACAAAAATCAACTTGCCACTTGAGCAACCAGGGCAAGACTAGAACGATTTGTAGTAACTATAAAAGCAGTAGCTTTTAAGGAGGAATTTTAATGAGAAGAAAATTATGGGTGTTAGTGCATAGTACCAATGCGCTTGAAGGAAAAATGGATAAGCAGGTGATCAAGGAGCTTGGTCATAGGAAAATTAGCACTGATAAGGCTACCTGAGTAAGCGCTCACAGTCATGAACAAAAAGATTGCAAAATTTAGCCTGAAGTTTGTAAACACACACCAAATAAAAATTATCCATCTAATCCCTGCCAAAAAAAAAAAAAAAGGAGGGAGATAAAATATTAATCTAACTCTTGTGTTAAAAAAATTAATTATGATATCAAAAGTTAAAATTTAAGATAATATAGTATTTTGCTAATTACATACTAAGAGTAGTCATTACTCAATTTAAAGGGCTTGTAATACAAGGTGCTCTATTACAATGGAACTATTCGTAAAGTTATTACTCAACTTAATTAGTAAGTGAGGAAGAATTAAGTCCTATATAAAGTTACATATAAAGAAAGTAAATGTAAGATTAAACACTTTATTATTGACAAATAATGTATCTATTGGAATTCCATAGAAATCTGTATATTAGGGGAAAAATTAAAAATTTAAACAAAAATCTGGAAAGTACAGTATTAATTTTTCTATAATGATTTTTTTTACTGTGGCTTATTATATTCTTCCAACCTAAATGCAATCATTCAGTTAGCTTTTAAGATGATTATACTTTGGCATCACACATGTGGGCACAGACTCTTAGTTAATTGTTGCACCAGAGCCAGTAAAGTATACAAAGAATTCTTGTTGTTTGATATAAGGACAGAAGTGTTTTTATCTAAACACTTCTGTATATAGACTAATGAAGTCTTTTGTCGTGTATAATTGTCAAATTTGGGTGGAGATATGGCTTTCTTTCCATCAGGACACAGAAAATAAATCACCAGTGATATACAACATAAGGAAAACTGTTTCAGTAGGATGGGTGTGCAGGTCCTGCATTGATCCTACATTGTTGGCCAAATACAAAATGTAAACCTTCTAACAATGTGGAGGTGCCATCATCTCCAGAATTATTTTCATCAACATTCTCAGGTGTTGTTACTATGGATGTCCCAAGGTCATTACAAAACCTGAATCTTGCCTTTACAAACCAGAATTTATTATTTGTATTGTACCCAACAAAACAAATCAGATATATATTCTCAATACATGTTCCTTAGGTCAAGTTTTCTATTGAAAAAAAAAAAAGGAAAAGAAAATAGTTCTCTCACATCCTAATGAACTCATTGAGGAAGCAGAAGTTCAAGAATCCAATTATCACTTTTCTGTGAGCACGTGAACTTAAAATTTTTGTCTTTCTACTCACTTCATGACACTATATTCCAAGATTTAACATTTAAATATGTGGGCAGTGACAGATGTTTAAACATTCTCCACCCTTTGATGCTTTTCTGTTTTGCATGGGATGCCTCAGTACTCATCAGACTTACTAGTAAGCACGACTCTGTAAGAGTTACAAACTGTGAGTTGTAAATCCTAGAATCTTCTGTGCTAACAAATCTTTTGCCCTGAATGCTCAAATATTCACTTACGAGAGGGTGAGAACATAATAAAGTTTCTTTCTGTATAACTGAAACTTCCTGTAAAACTCAGAAAGCTGACATTACATTAGTAAGTAAAAACACCTTCTTTTGTCTCAGCAAAACTCCACCTTTTTTTTTCTTTTTTTTCTTTTTAATTCCACCGAGAAATACGTGGTGACAGAATTAATCCAAATCCAAAATGGATATTAACTTTTGTCACTGAGGTAGAGAACATCTCAGTGTTAATACTATTATCTACAAGGAATTCTTTTAGTATTCAAGGAACAGGTCAGGTATGAAACCACAGGGATGATATGTTTCAAAAGTTTATGCTGAAAATATTAATAAATGTGTAGGAGGATACCAACAGCAATTAAGAATTGACAACCATTATGCAAGCTATTTTAAATTAATAAATTTGAAGAAAACTCTACAATATATAATAGGCAAAATCTACAGTGGTATTCAGATTCATTTTGTGTCTTCTCTATAATTTCAAACACACTAGAAAATACAAAAAAGGATTTGAATAGCTCTGACGTCTTAGAACATGGTCATGCTACAGTCAACTGGAAAGAGTAGTGTAGAATCAGTATGTTAACAAACAATTCCTTCAAAAAGACTGCACCATAAATATCATTCATTTTCCTAACTTAAATGAATTAAATACTGAAAAAAATATAAATATATAGAGTGATAGTAGTGGAATTCCTTGCAACTATTTTATAATTGAAATGGCCCAATGAAAATGAGTTCATGAGCAAATACTTTGTAACTTCAATTTAAGTAATCATTTATTCGTCACAATTGTGGATTTTTGGAACAAGTAAGATTGTATCCCTCTGATCTATCTAGAACTGGCTCGTTAATAGCAGGGCTAATGCAGTCATAATCTAATGGCCGTGCAGTCTTGTTAGCCTTGGCTATTGAAGAGATTAAAATCCCCTTAGCCAACTTGTTAAACTGGTATGAAGTTGGAATAGGATTTTCGTTCCCAGCTTGTCTCTAGGCATCTTGATCAAGTTTTCCTAGAATGTCTATGAATTAAGTGATTAATTCAGGAAATAATGGGATCTAACTGGGTTTACAGTTTGAAGGGTCATCAAAAATCAAGAGCCACCACACGGAAGGCTAAATAAAGTTTTTCTTGAGAACTTCTGGAGGAACATTCATGTTTTACAATTTCAGCACAGAATATTTTGCAGAGCTTTTAAGAAGAATTAAGAATTTTAAGTAGAAAATATAGTTCAAACACTTACTTACCCTTAGAGTATGTACAGATGCACGGCATCTCAGATAACTGCTCAGCCAGTACCCTGCTTTCTTCTTAAGGCAAAGATAAGGTTAAATCTAGTCATAATGGGTTCCACATTACTGAATAAAAATAAAGTGAAAAATGAGGAAAATTTAACTACTTTGGAGATTCTGGAGAGAAGCTGAAATGAACCAATAGTTGGGGCAAGAGCATGAAATCATCCGACAAAAATCTCCAGCCTGAGGGAAAAACAAATGGTTCTCAGGAAAATGTGGTTAACTGTGTCATTCTCAAACTCATTTGCAACACATCAGTAATTTGAAGGTACCTTGACAAGGTCCATGTATATTTGTATATATATGAAGGTCCATGTTTACCAGTACGTATTTTGATATATATCAAGATACCAAGATCTTGGTATCTTGCCAAGGTCCTGCACTTTGTGAGGATAAGAGTATATAGAAAGTGTGTCAAATCTGGTCAATGCATGATTGCTAACAAAATACATGAAGGCATTTGGCGATATTTTCAGGTTAAAAATCTTATGTGTTGTGGAACTTACGAAATACAGAGCTCATTGTTAGTTAGCAAGGGCTTGAAACAAAAAATAAACAACAAAAAAAAACCAAACCCTTTTTGTTTTTTCTCATATTGTTTGTTTAAAATCTTTAAACCCTACCCAGAAGATATTTCCTATTGCTACTAATCTGCCTATATATCAAAATATCACCTTACCATGTTTTGATACAGTGACACACTGATGGTGTTCATAATGGGCTTCTTTTTCTGTTACGAAACCTAATTTTTTTCAACGTATTCTGGAGGAAAACCTTTGTTCTGCCAGGAAAGCCTTTTTACAGCATCACAGATGTCTGACTCTGTGTTAAAATACATTTTTGTATGAGTGGACCAGTGAGATGAATATGTCCATTGATCATTTAATAAACCGAATCTCTGAATCACTGCATGTAATCTACACTCTACCAGTTCATGACATACACAAGGCTTATCCACATTTTTAATTCTTATTTAATTGTAGATGCTAAAATAAAATATTGGTGACAAATAATCCCTGCAAAATCCTAGATGAAAAATCCCTCTTTGCTTACAAGTCTTATGAGGAGCAGCTGAGGGAGCTGGGGATGTTCTGCCTGAAGAAGAGGAGGCTCGGGAGACCTTTTTGCTCTCCACAGCTGCATGAAAGGAGATGAGGATGTAGCCAGGTGGGTATTAGTCCCTTCTACCAGGCAACCAGCAATAGAACAAGGGTTCAATCTTAAACTGCTCCAGGAGAGGTTTAGGTTAGATGCTAGGAAAAGGTTCTTTACAGAAGGAGTGATTGGACATTGGAATGGGCTGCTCAGGGAGGTGGTGGAGTCACCATTCCTGGAAGTGTTTAAGAAGAGAGTGGATGTGGCACTTAGTGCCATGGTCTAGTTGACATGATGGTGTTGTGTCAAAGGTTGGACTTGGTGATCTCAGAGGTCTTTTGCAACCTAGTTGATTCTGTGTGATTCTGTGACTTGCCTACTGACAAGTAATTTTTCTAATTCTTCATTCCATCATGTTATACCATTTTTATGTTTACTCTATTGAAGTTATATCATGATAATTTTTTTTCTGACTGTCATGGTACCAATTCAAAACTGCTCCTAATTCCACATACATGCGATCTAAGTGGTCATTTTCTATCAATCAAAATTTTTATTTTTGTTAAAATCACAGCAAACCTACTTGAGATCATACATTCATAGGAACTATTCATAGATTATAGGAAGTTACTCCAACTCTCACAATATCATATTTATCCAATTAATTACTAGTATAGAAATATTGAAATTTCAATTGTGTCTTTACAGTAGACTTGTATTTTAACAATATGAAGCAATTGACAGCACTGACAAAAGGTAGAAATACGAACAGGGGAGGGTGACATCAAGTACTCAATGGTATCTAAACAGAGTGAAATAGTTCTTAAACAGTGTATTCCCCTGCATTTGAACTGAGCAGGCTGTCCCCATTTGCTGATACCTTTTCTCTCCTACTCTCTCTCCCACAAATTTCCAGTTCTTTTAATATGTGCTTGTGACGCAATATAATATACATAATACAGTATATCTGTGGGAGTTCTCGCTATTTGTCCATTCTAAATAGTAATATATGAACTAACAGTGATGTATTTTCTAGATGATATTAAACCAACTCATTCTTATTACAAAGCCAGATTTTTCTAAAATTCATCAATGTGGTAATGCTGCCAAGCCATAACACTAAAAAAGTTTGACAGTATAAATCAAGTCTCTGTGTCTTCCAATCCATCAGTACATTTCTTTGCTTTAAATTTATTGCCCTTAAAGTTGCAAATGTGTGGACCAAGCCTGCTACTATAAAGATTTACATCACTAACATTTTTTTTAAAGATAAAAAATGGAGAAAAAAATACCATCAGAAAGAGAGGAATGCAGCAAACCAGTTATTTTTAAAAATCAGCTTTCTTTTCATTCTATTATTTAATTTTAATTTTTCATATTATTTGGATTTTTTTTTGCTTTAACATAGCAACTGGAAACAACTTTTATTTTATTTTTAAACAGACTATTCCAGCCATAACTACTCTTGTTATCTTCAGAAGAAACTCAACAAGATACTCGACTGGGGATCCAAGGAAGGATGGGTAAAGAGGAGTGGGGATTGAAGAAAGATGTATTTGCATGGCCTATGCCTATAGTCTAGGTAATTTTTTTTATAATATATCAAAATAAGTATGGAAGTTCTCAATACTGAATGATCAACAAGACAATTCTTGTATCCTAGACCTAATGGTGAACTCACTCTCCATATCTTACTTAGGGTCTGGTAAGGTTCGAGGTTAGATGCTTACCATCAGCTTATATGAGAGAAAAAACAAACCCTCAGTCCCTATTCAATTAGTTGAGTGTTAGTTTTTTGTACTGTGGAAGAAAACTCAGGCTTATGATTGTGCAATGTATGATTGGTATCTACAGAGGTACTACACAGGCAACTGATTTTTAAGGCTAATTAGGTGTTGCCACACCCATAATTTCAAGGGCAAGGTAATTTAGAACTTAAAGTTGGGCAAGAAAGCTATTATGCTCCATCGAAGTTTTCAGGATTGCAAAATTATTCAGTTCAACAAATTGAACTCATGACCTTTGCATTTTGTGCAAAAAAAAAAAACTCAAGGAAGGCACACAATCTCCATCCTACCCTACAGCCAGCATCTTATTCATATCCAAAGCTTCAAGCACTGCTTTCCTTGAATGAGTTTAGAACTGTGATATTCATTTTCTTTCTTTAGAAAGTAAGTATCCTAAACCCTAAAGAGTTCATCATCTTGGGTTAAGTTTACTCTGTACATGAGAACTCCTATTTATTTTAAAGAAATCAACACTATCTTTTGTAAATGTGATCATCTCCTTCACGTGTATCCATGGATGCCTACCGTGTCAGTTGTCTCTGAGAACAGTTATACCCACAGCACAGAGGACCATGGTCTCAGGGTTGCTTAAGCCACTGATGGAAGTTGCTCTCTGATTTTAAACATACTAACACACCCCACCCCCAAAATTCACTCCAGCATGAGGAAACCTCTTTTGACAGAACAACTCTGTTCTCATAGAAAGTTCCCATTGTTTAGCAAATCTATTTGGTAGCCAGTGTCTAGATGAGTTTGTCATCAACCAACAAGATTGGGATTGTTCCACAAGGAAATGAGGCAGGACCTGAGGTGACACTAGTGTAGGCAGGTCAGTGGCCTGCACTTGGTCACTGTCCCCTGAGATTTGAGCACAGCAGGTAGAGCAAATTCTTGGTAAAAGTGTACATAAGCTGACAGCACTGAGTTTATTTTGACAGTGGAAATAGTGGTGATGCTATTTTTTTCATTAAAAGAATAATGATTATAGGTGTGAAGAGATAATTAAATATGTTTGCTGTATGTTTGGGATGACAGTAACTTGCCTTAATTTAACCGTCTGCCCAAAACTCAAGTCACTTTTAGAGGTTTGTCACACTATGTAGGCAACTGTGTACATGTTCAGAGCTTGTAATGTGTTTCTGTTTGACCTTCCATTTATGTCCTATTGCAGCTGACAGTTTATCCAGTGATTTCTATTTATCTTGTAATTTAATTTATACTACAGCCTTTAGTTTGCAACCATAATCCATAGAAAGAAAAAGTCCACTGGGCCAGTAAGTCACACAGTCTCACAGCTGTGCAGAAACTGAAAACAAAAGCTTGTATATTGTCACCCTGATAAGCTAGTGTGGTCATTTGTGGAGGGAGATATACCACATGTCTACCATTATGTAATTGTTCATTATTATGAGTTGGTATGCTGCCTACAGATACATATTTCAAGCAAATATAAAAAACGCCATCATGAAAGACGGACACTACATCCTCTAGCAAACAGGGGAATAGTTAGAGCATGAATAAAGACACATGCAAATGAAAACACACTCTGAATCCAATTCCAGCTCAGGGACATCTAAGTTTAACAGATAAATCTTCTACCTCACTTCTTGTTTTAAAAGTCCCCTTAATTTTCCTTTCAGAAATTTTCTATAATTAATAAGATTGTTCTTACAATTATTCTGGTTTATGTATATTCTGGTTTATGCATATTTTGTTTCTCTGGCTCTGATTTAAAGTGTTTTCATAACAGTAGAAAAATACTTATTGTGTTTAGGGGTGTTGATCTGGTTTACCATGGTAATTTAATTTTTCTTTATTGTATTTTACTTCCTCAGTATGCTAGAAATTCATTTTTCAAACCTCTTTGGTGACCATTGCCTTGCCTAGAAAGTTTTGTTGCTCATTAAAATATCCTCATATTTACATGTCTCTAAATACTTTCACATGTAGCTTTTTGCCTTTTCTAGAGTAAAATCTAGTGGTATTTCAAGTTGTTGGGGTTTTTTTGAAGGATGCAAAAGAACTTTATGAAAAGAAAGCTGATTGCATAATAGTCTCTAATACTTCATCAGGGAGCTTTGGCTGCCTCTGAGTTAATGTTTTAAGTGGCACTGGTTTTAACTAGAACATGCTTTACAGTTAAGCAGACCACATCTTAAGATAGCTTTTTAATCCCTGTGATTATGCCTTTTTTAATAGAAGAATCACCATTAAACTAACTTCTATTCATACACATTTCACAATGCACAAATGACAGCATAACTTTCATATAAAATATACTGAGAACTCAAATGAAACATCTAAAACATGGAATTACATAGATACATTTTACTGTTTTACTGACATATCAGAAAGTACATATTAACAATTTACTAGAGTCAGTAGCAAACACTTTGTATGAGGTTCTTGTGATCTCTGGCACAGAAATGAACAGAATAACATTAATCAAATGTTAGCAGCCACTCCAGCAATGTGTTTTGTATTAACCAGAGTACTCTCCCCATGACAATTAATATCCAGGTTATCTTTTGCAGTTTTTTAGCTCAAAGTGTTGAATTTTTAAAAGAAAGAATAATAAGTTTTCACATCTGTGTGGGCCTTTCCCCTCTTCCTCTTCTCTCCCCTCATCCCTTGCCCCAGGCTTTGATTTTTTAACAACGGAAATTTCAATACAAATATTCATGTCAAGGGTCTACCAAAATCGTAGATCTTTCCAATGGTACACCAAAATTCCCTAGTTTGGTCTGAGGATATTTCAAGGTTGTAAGCAAGGGAAAAGGAGGGCAATGACAAATACAGCCAGGTGGTTGTTCTGTGGCACAGCTGTATTTGAATCTGTGCTGGGCTGAACTGAGCACCCAATATTCAAGGCCATGCAAAACCATCAGTGAGTTTGGAAAAACTTACTGGCTGGTGGCCTTGGCTTAACAGCCATCTTGTACTGAAAGAGACAGGGAACTTCCAAAAGAGCGGACTTGTCCTTAGCCATCCTTATAGCTATTCTGTAACTATGTTAGCTGTATTTTGAAACATATTCATTTCAAATATGTCATCCTCAATCTTTGTTGTTTGATTACATAATTCCGAAAACAACTGTCTTAGGGGTATAGCTGCAGTCTGGCACTTGATATCTAGATTCTGTAGGATGCAAAAAGCTGACGAGAAAGGTCTCTAAACTTGTAAAGAAATACAGGTAATCAATCCTTTTGGGTCTCTGCAGTAAAGAATTGTCTTCCCTTTTGTTTCTGTGAGTACTCCACACAGTTTGATGCAAACCGGTGCCATATGTGTTGTAAATAAGTTCTTAAACAACTGCGCCACTGAAAATATTAGTCATTCAAGTACTGTGATATTCTAGGATGTTCTGTTGCAATGGCAAAAATTTGGACAGCCCCAACTTGTCTCTCAAAATTATCTACTATCATGATAACACATAAAAATTTTATCACCTTAATGTGCAACATTTGTCTTCTCTATGCTGTGAAAGATACTCTCATTCTTGCATTTTGTGGTACATTTACCTTAGATGAGAGGGCAAACCAGAAATTCCAAAGTGTTATTTTCCTAAATCTTTGATTCCTTTTAGTGTTGCCTTGTATCATTTTTTGCATCCCTACTATAGATCATATGCAGGGAACATTTTATAGCAAGATGGTAAATTGATTCTTCAGGCTTCTGAATGCTCTTTGGTTTTCTAGCAGAACATCCTAGAAAACCTAAGTCTAAAAGACTTTTTGAGTATTCCCTGTGGCAGGAACATTCCTACGCAGCATTGCACAAATGTGACTTCTTCCAGTCACATGTAGGCTTTCAAAGTGGAAGGAAGAGCAAATGGCCTAAGCATGATGATCTATAGATTATAAAAGTCTTTAAATAGCAGATAGCTTTAAAGTGCATTACATTAATTACAAAAGTAATACAAAGCAATAATACACTATATCTCTGTGCATAAGACAGGTTCTTTTTAGTTGAAATAAAGACTGCAATAGTAAAAACTAAATTACTATTATATTGGTAATGAAAAAGAGGATAACACTGTAGGGAATGTTAGAGAAATTGATATACTTCCTATTATTTAACTCCTCAAATCTGAGTAAATCTGAAAAAAGCCTTTGATTCATAAGAATTGGTTAATATGTTTTTCATCATGATATTTGATTCAGTTTGTTCACATACTCTTCTCTAAAGCAAAAGTAGGAGTTATGACAAAGTATTATTCATACCACATTCAGGAAACTGAGACAAGGAATCCACTGTTCCTCCCCTCATATGCAGCCTGTGGTATAGGAGGCAATATCATTCTGTATCACCGGAAAATATTCCTACACAGCAAAAGCTTCTCATGGTCTGCTTTCTTGTCCTTGTATCCTTGACGCAGAGCAATAGCTTTCTTAATTCCTGCTAAGTCCCACTGAGTGTTCAACTCATAAATTGCTTAACTGGGACAGTCCAGGAAAGACCTGTATCTGGGTATTTTACAGCTGGTTGTTAGAGCACTCTCCTGGAATACCTGAGCCTCTGCCTTAAAGCAGATAAGGGAGCCCAAATGGGAGTGTTCTCCATGTCAAAGGGCTCAGTGGCTGGTTTTGCAACTGGGTTTACATAAACATACAGTTCTGAAATTCACTTTATATGTAATTTTGTTAATTCAAATAGATGAATATTCTGGAAAAAGATTACTTTAGTGTTTACCTCAAAATTATAAATGTATGCTAGTTTGTTTCAGTTCTCTGATTTTACTGACAAAGCTGTCAGCTGAAAAATTGGACTTAAGACCACATTATCTATTTTTTTGAATTCTGAGTTTGTACATCTTAGCACCAGCCTATCTAAGTCTTTATCTTATGGGGTTATAAATGATTCTGAACTACAATTGTATATACATAAATATTCTATAAAATGTGGAATTTTAGTGTCAGAGCTATTTGTTGTTTAGACTGCAGCATACTGTCTGATGCTTCTGAGTGTTCACCCTGCACTACAGATGATTCCAGGGGAAGGTTTTCTTGGTCTGTTGCATTAGCTTTTCTTGCAGATTAGCTTTGCAAAAGATGCAAAATATGTCATAATGAGTTACCTATGAAAGAAAAGAATGAAGGAATGTGGCAGGCTTGTATTAAAAAAATCTCCAAAAATATTTATGAATATGATTCCTCATGGAATTCCAGTTTGAAATGTTATGACTAGTACTTTCATATTTAGATTTTGATTAAAAGAGAATTGATCATTACGTTGTTTTATTTCAGAAAGCATGAAAGAACAAAAGTGCTGGCACATTTTTCCCTATTCTGTGCCTTCTCACTTCCCCAACCTTTCTGATGTCTTTCCAGTTTGGAGCTCCTGCTTAGATAAAACAGATGACTTTCTGGGCCTGCTTCTGCTAACAGCAGGCAGGAGCAACGGTGACTGATTGGTTGAAACATGAGGATTAATGGGTATTTATATTTCATTAAATTTTATGCTCACTGGAGAATAATGTATCACTCGCAGATATTGAAACATATGTCAACCCTATCCACTTACATATAATTCAATTTGACTTAAATGCATTGATCAAATTTTATTAAAGTCCAATATATCTTCCAAAAAGGCCGGCTAACACAATATTGCTGCTTCACATTCATCAGATAAAAGGAGGCAATTGTGTTGTAATTCCATTTATACCATTTTTCGGGAAAAGGGAGATTATTGTGAAGCAAATACTCGTTACAAGGTGACTGGCATTGTCTGAAGGACTTGAGACTGAGATTATTAAGTGAATTCTCAAGTGGTGCCCTTTAGTTAAAATTACCCCAGGGTGGGTCATGCCTTTTTTTATCCTCAGTGGAAAAAAGAGATCAGCGTTGTTAACGATATTATCCAGAAAAGTTTGCCAGGTGAGATTTTGGAGTATGCTAACAATTTGTTTGTGTTCTTGTTTTGTTGTTCTGGGTTTTTTTCCCCTTGAAGCTCTGTTTATGAATCACGCACAACTGTGTTGAAAAACCACTTTTCAGTTTTCATTCCCCTTTTACTCTATATCCCTCCTTTTTATTTAACTTCTGCGATTATTCTTATGTGATGATTGAAAAAATACAAAATATTTATTTCTTCACTTCTTGCACAGAACAGGAGAGTGTTTTATATAATCCCCATCTTAAAACAACCACAGAAATAATGGGATGCTTCTCAAATGTTTGAGTTTAGACTTTTGTTTGCAGTTTGCACTCACGAGGATAGAATTAAAAGAAGAGTGTTTAGCCCTCTTACTGAAAAGAAATAAAGTTTTTGACAGGATCATTTATTCCTCAGTCTCAAACTATAAAGATTCTGGGGGGGAGGAGGGGTGTGCAATAGGTTTTAGCAAGCTCTTTGGTTGTTTCTGGCTCATGTCTTAAGAGGGGCTGAACTGCCTGCACTACAATATACAAGTGAACATCTCAACACAGGCCTTTCAAGGAAAAGGTCTTCTTCTGGACTAGAAAAGAAAGATTATTGGCCAGGAAGCATGTTCAAGAGTTAAAATAAGGGAGCACGAAAGTCTAGATACTGTCAGGAAACCTGAAAAACCATAGTTACATCATATGGGATTTGAGCACATCACCTGGACTACTGTCCTATCTCACAAGGCTTGAAATAATTTTAAAGTCACTGTGAATCTTACTTTTAAAACAGTTTTGGGTTGTTTTCCTTTCCCTAATGTTAGTTATCCTAGAAAGCTTCCCCCAAATAAGAAGAGTCTTATTTCCAAATAAATTTTCCTGTCTTAGCCATGCTTTTTATTTCCCATAGGTGTTATTTTGTTCTACATTGACTATCACAGTTCTCTCATGACAATAGTGAAGATTGCTGTACAGGTTTATTACAGTTTTTGGCCAAAATAAAAAACAATTTCAAAATCAGTACATTCACGCAACTTATTTAATATGATCAGAATTTACGTCTATAAATAAAAAGTTATGTATTAAAGAAGTAACTCTTTCAGGAACATTTCCCCAGTAAATTTGTTTTCTGATCAGCTGTAATAAAGTTACTGTCCTGTGTGAGACACCGCATTAGTTATTCCTGGGTCAGAACCGCCTTGTGGGATCGCATCTATGTGCGTGTGTGCGTGTGTGTGCGTGTGTGTGTGTATGTCAGGGGAGGTGACCAAGCCTTTAGCACAGTTTCCATAAGGCCAGCGAAGACGGTGCTGGAGTCAACTGTGCATAGCATGGAAGGCTGCACAGGGCACCAGTCAATGAGGTCTGCCTGGTGACCTGCCCACACCACACCCCTGGAGCTTCTGCTTCTCTGAGACATCCCTCATTTTGGCTGGGGGGGCAGTAAGTAGTTAGCAAAACAAAAGTCCCTCCTGGAAGAAGTGCTCACAGTGACCAAAGTGTATAGACAGGCATGCACGAGGTGTACATTGGGCCCAGGCCTGTTGTCTTTGAAGCCTTCAACATGTGACCTTCTATGTGGCAACTGTGTTCTTTCTCCCCTCTTTTTCCCTCTTTATTCTTTCTTCTCTTAATTTCTCCTCCTTTATTCTTTTCTTTCTCTTCCTATTTTCTGTACCTCACTTAAGTTCCATGGAATTTGTGTTTGCTGGGTACAAGGAAGGTTTTGCAATGCTATTTAGTCCCGCTAAATTGCTATTGCAATGCTTTTTAGTCCTGGTAATCTGTTGCAATGCTTTTGTGACGTTGCATATTATCTTTGCAAAAAATCTTTTTGCCAAAATGCTTACTTTCTCATTAAGTTAAAAGAAATATCTTAGAGAAAAATATGTAGTTTTTCTTTGGATGTGAATTTAAGGTACCAAAAAAATCAAAAGGCTTTGTAAGAGTTTGCGTAGGCAAAATCTCTTGAAACCTGAAATTAAAATGTACACCCAAGTAAAGCTTGGGGCTTCAGGACCAAATTTCCCAATTTCCATTCATCAGGCAGAACTTGAAGATAATTTTTCTTCAGTCTTGGGGAAAAAAAGTGCATTTGTACAAACACAGGATTTCATGTTAATATACAGAGATGCTTTAAGTATATTTTTCAACAGGAATTTTAAGTAACATAAAGTGCTGGTGATATCCTCCTTTATCAAAACCCTTGCAAACACATTAAAAATGTTTTATGCACTTTATGCAAAATCACCAGCCAGTCTCTTTTCCTGAGGCTGATGCTTCTGTCAAGATGCTTGGTCCTACTCTTCTGAATACATGATTTAGCTTCTCCCCAAACAAACTGAACATACTTTGTTCATTTGTAGAGGAAAGTGATTGTTCCTTTTCTCACTCTGTAGGTTAGACCTGCTCCAGACTTGAAACCTTATAGTCGTTTGTATACCTGAAAATAATTTTCCCTCTTTTAGATAGTGAATGAGAAAATTTCTGGACAATTAGGTTTTTCATCTGTATACCTTTAGGTTATCATGCATTCTGAGCACTAGAACTTTCATGGGCACACTGAGAATCTTTCAGTGATTAACTCTTTTTATCCTACCTAAATTAGTGGACCTCTTTTCAAAAAACATCTCCTAGGATTTTAAATAGACAGTGGGTTTATGTGGTTTATATAAATTCACATATTTGTGAACATGCACATTAGAATACCAATTTTTAATATACACTTCAAGAGTGTTATGGATTGGCAAAAGGCAAAAGGAAAGGACAGGTAAAATACTTTTATTTCAAGTTATTCTTAAAGAAGTTACCAACAACAACTGATGCACAAGAAGATCCATTTGAATATGAGGAATAACTTCTTTACTGTGTGGGTGACCATGCACTAAAACAGGTTGCCCAGAGAGGTTGTGGAGTGTCCCTCACTGTAGATATTCAAGAACCGTCTGGATGCAATTGTGTGATGTGCTCTAGGATGACCCTTGAGCAGGGAGGTCGGGCCAGATGACCGACTGTGGTCCCTTCCAACCTTCTGTGGCATTGTTACTTAGTCTTCTGTGCTTCACAGGAAAACCACTAAGAGAGATCTCCTCCTCTGAAAGTGTCAGCATCACTTCATATTGTGATGTACTTAAAAGATATGTGAGAAAAACACACATATGTGATCTGCTTTTTCCTCCAATTTCTGTGAATTTACTGTTAAAATATTTAACCAGCCCAAGACATCTTTTATATGGCCATCCATTTAAACAAAGATGGTCATCTCTTCTGAGATTCATTTGCATCACAAGGTCTATCCTGTTAATGTATGCAGGATGAGGTACCCTTTTGGCAGGAAAAAATTGCTTTTGCCTCTTTAATTTCCTTGCTGCACCTCCATGACTTTTTCTCCTCTCCCAGTTCTCAGTGCAAATCAAAAAAACCCAAAGTCTGAACACAACCTGTGGAGAAAGGGATTTGGTCTTCCAATTCCCACATTCCTTTCTGGTGTTGTTGTTGTTTGTTTGTTTTTTGTTGATACCGATACACAAAACTGTTTGCGAGAAGGTCACAGTTCTGCATTCTCATTGTCATCATACATAAGGTTCAAATTCTCTCATACTGGCATTTCTGTTAGATGTGCTTTTCACTCAGTAAAGCTGGAAACAGAAACAGAAACAGTAACATGTGAGACTCATCTATGAGACTCCACCACGTGATATACAAAAAAGCCATTTAACCAATCTCATCCCCTTATCACTTGCAGAGTGATGAAAATATGAAATGTTAGATAGGCATAAAGAACTATGTGTGTTCATCCCATAAATTAGAAGTTTTATTACTGCTCTTGTATATCATGTAAACATCCAAGGAAGATGGTCTCATAGATACTCCACAAAGAACAGGAGGAAAAAAAAAACATGCTGCGTTTTTAGAAAATATGTCTCGTAAGTTATTAATTAAAATCTAATCATATTGCAATTGATGAGATCCTTGTGGAGATAAGAAGGACAAGACATACTCCAGGCAGGGATATGGTGGAATAATGGAATGGCCCTCTTATTAAGATGGCTCCGGCTTATATAAGGGTGGCATGGAACTTTCTGAAAAAGGGGATGGGGTTGTGGGAGGAGCATGCAAATCCTCTCACAGAGAAAAGGAAAAAGCAGGGAAGGACTACAACAACAAGGGGTAAACAAGGGTGGAGATAAAAGCTTCATTGTGGTAGAATCTGTCCAGTCAGAGCAGGGATAACATGAGCAAATTCACAAACTGCGAAACCCGTTAACAACCCGATATATGGCAATAGACTTTCTCTTGTGCAAGATAGCTTGTTCTTGTGGCTTTCCTTCTTAATCCCTCGGTCTCATCAAGTCACTCCATGGTCTCTTCTCCATTCAGTGCAATCCTGCACTCCCACATGCAATGATGAGATTTTAATTGAACTTTACCTTTCTAATAGCTTTCAAAATATATCAGTTTTAAATTTACTCATTGTCAATTTTTTGTTCTTAATTCATTTACTGTTATAAAATACATGAAAAAAATCACTATACTGTCTCACAAAATGACTGTAAACTTGTTTCACTATAGTACTTTCTTTGCCGAAACAACTGTTCTCATACTTTAGGGCCTTTTTTTCTAACATATTTTAAAGGACTTTGGTAGGAAACATGAGGCATCATTGTTGAAGACTCAATAAAGGGAGGAAATGGTCATCAACATGTAAAGCAGAGTAGAAACCAACAAGGGGCAAGAGGCCTGGTGGTAATCTTTGAAAATACAGGCTGGTGAGCAGACTATAAGAAGCCAAGATTGGGGAGCACATTGGAATGCAGCTACAGGTATGTAGTGTTTATCAGAAATAATGATAAATGTTCTAACATACTTGATTTTGTTTATCCTCAGTTTCCTATGGGAAAATAATAATTAAAAAAAAAACTGAAAAAAAACCAAAAACAAACAAAAGCCAAACCACCACACTGACAAAACAACAACAACAAAACCAACCAAACAAACCAACCAACCAACCAGCCAAACCATGGACTCGTTTACTCTGCAAACTATAACTATCTTGAATCAGCAGCCAAACTCGTGCAATATATCTTATAGGGAAGTTAATTACCTGCATGAAGATACAGAAATCCTTGTGCAGCATCATTCCTACTGCCACTATACACCGAACAAAAAAAGGTGCAATGTATGATGTTGTGTTGCTCTGTAAGATTTAAATGACATGAGTTTGGGCTGAATGCACCACTCACCAAACATGAAGCTATGAAGGTGTTAAGCAGATCATGTCATGACTTAGGAAGGACAAACTTTCCTATTTGCTTTTCTTTATAAATAAAGAAAAAGCAACATTTCATGCATCTTTAACTCATATGCAGTAAAAACATTATTCCAGTAAAACCAAGGCATTTCTATGTAAAATATGTCTTTACATTTAAAGTAGGAATATTTTTAATTAAACATTTGCCATTTTTGCAAGACGCTTATTATAAGTTATTCATGCCCACTCTAACAGATTTTCAGATCTATTCATTTTATTACCATCTTCTACTCATTCACTTGGACCCCCCTTGTAAGATTAATGTAACATGGAATTCAAGCAAGAAATCTCAGTTATCTTAAAAATTTATATTATTCTTATAAAATGTGTCCTATTTTTATTTTTAAAATTAATTATTCTTATAAAAGTGTTTCATATAAAGCTGTATTTGTTTAAAGCTGGATTCATTTAAATCTGAAGTCCTAGACTTATCTAATTATGATAGCTTTTCCTTGGAAGTTGTGTGATGAAGACTGACAAAGATGGTGAAAGATGGCTTCATCTTCCAATAGGCATTAGCAGTGCCACAAGCTGTGCAGAGTCAGAGTGAAATGGAATTTTCAAAGCTCTACTTGATGCAGAGAAGCAGGAGGATATTGTTCTTCTAGTGGCTGTGAAAAAAAATATAGTTGCTATGTTCAGGGAACATACTTTTTCTGTTAGCACTTTCCTGTATAGGCACGCAGAGAAGCCTTTCCAGGGTCACTTTTGTTGCTTAGGTAATTTGCTCATTCTTTCCATCTTCTCTAGCTCCTCCTCCAGCTAAAAATATAGTTGTCATTAATGGAAAAAGTATTTGTCAACAGAACTAGGTAGCTTCTCCAGTATAAGAACCATTTTCTACAGTTGTTACTCCAATGATGATTTGGACTAAGAGGGTACACTATAGGGTGTTGTTTATAATAAAAGCATCGAACCTTCATGATATTTGAAGGTAATTAATCAGGAAAATTATCTATTTACATGAATCCTTGTGCCCTGTCTTGATTTATTCCAGATGAGTAATAGGACTTATTTTTCCTCAAAAATCTTTCTATGAAGTATATTAACCAAAAAAAAATTTGAACACCAACTGTTGGTAAATGTTGTCTTTAGACACAGGTCCCAGACAACACTCGTCACTCAGCCTTTCTTGAGTTATCCTCCAGTTTTCAGTAATTTCAATAATCCACTCACAATGTCCACTTTCTAACTTGTGCTTCTGTTTGTGGACAGTCAGCTTCATCTTGTTTTCATGTCCCGGTTCTTCACAGACATCTATTTTTCTCTAGCTTCTGTTTTAATGCTGGAAACTCGTTTCCTATTGCTTGCCTACTTGTCCAAGTCACTCTTTTTGTTGTTAAGGCCACTCACAGCACTGTATTCTCCAAATTTAAATTTTGACCACAAAGTCACAAGGCCATACCTTTGTGTCAGTCCTTAGTTCTTCCTTTTTTTTTTTTTTTAAATTTAGTAAAGCTGTTGCATAATTTTGGAGTCATGCTGACTTATAGTGAGGGTAGAAAAGGAAAAATACTTGTTCAGACACACCCCTCCCTGTTGTAAAGCAGCAAAGGACCACAAGCAGGCCATGTGCCTTCACATTGGTTTTGTAGCAGAACAATTCTGGTCAAATAGGTTATCACTTGCCAACAAAAAGCCCCAGAACCCACTCCATCGTCACTTAAGTGCCCAAATCACTTAGTGCAGTGATACACTTCTTTCAGCTGTTCGAGGATGAAGAAGTCTACCTCTGTTGATACACACAGAGATTTCTTACTTGGGTACAAGAGCAATCTTGCAGTTGTGACCTGGAGACTGGATGTCTCCCCACCTCTGCTTACTCCTCTTTCATCAACCCATAAAATTGCAGGTGGAAGCTGCTTTTTTCTTGACAGGAGGGGTTTGTTTCTGAGTTAGCACTCTCAAGAGCTGATCTGTAAGGAAGAATTCTAGTAGCCAAGAAGAGCTGGCAGACACAGCAAAGAATGGAAAACAGAGCTGACTTCTAGGCTGGTGCCAAACACACCTCGTCTCCTTTCCATTCCATTCCCAGGTTTTGCCTTTGCTGATAGACTATGCAAATGTTTCACAAAATTGCTTCTCGAGCTGTTACAGGTACAAACTGTCTAGATATGTAGATACTACAGTATCTAATAGTATGCTATCAATCTTTTATAGTGAGGGAATACATAAATTATAAACAAATATGTCCTTTGGTCTAGTGGAACAGCATAATGATCAAAGATACACAATAGAAATGTATTTGCTTCTACAGTAAGCTTTATTCCCTCAGTGCTCAGTCTGTAGTGATGGACAGGCAGTGAGCTGTCAGTTTTTGTTCTGTCTGTCACACTACACTTACCTCCTGTTGTTTTAAGTAATCAATACGGGGGCTGAAATCACCTACCACTACCTCTGCTACCTACTATTTTGTCCACTCATAAATTATGAATCCCTGCACAACATCAAGTCTACAATTTCGATTGCATTTGCTAATCATTGATCAATAATTCAAGAACCTCTTCTTCTTCAAGGGTCCCTAGTTTCCTGGAACATATGGCATAAGGCTGACAGTATTCACAAAATTATTTCCTTATCACAAAAAGTAACCAGGGAAAACAAGTTGTTGGAAGTTTTTCTTTTCTTTCTTTCCTTCCTTCCTTCTTTCTTTCTTTCTTTCTTTCTCTTTCTTTCTTTCTTTCGCTTTCTTTCTTTCTTTCTTTCTTTCTTTTTCTTTCTTTCTTTCTTTCTTTCTTTCTTTCTTTCTTTCTTTCTTTCTTTCTTTCTTTCTTTCTTTCTTTCTTTCCTTCTTTCCTTCTTTCTTTCCTTCTTTCTTTCTCATTCTTTCTTTCCTTTTCTTTCCTTCTTTCTTTCCTTTTTTCTTTCCTTCTTCCTTTCCTTCTTTCTTTCCTTCTTTCTTTCTCATTCTTTCTTTCCTTTTCTTTCCTTCTTTCTTTCCTTTTTTCTTTCCTTCTTCCTTTCCTTCTTTCTTTCCTTCTTTCTTTCTCATTCTTTCTTTCCTTTTCTTTCCTTCTTTCTTTCCTTTTTTCTTTCCTTCTTCCTTTCCTTCTTTCTTTCCTTCTTTCTTTCTCATTCTTTCTTTCCTTTTCTTTCCTTCTTTCTTTCCTTTTTTCTTTCCTTCTTCCTTTCCTTCTTTCTTTCCTTCTTTCTTTCTCATTCTTTCTTTCCTTTTCTTTCCTTCTTTCTTTCCTTTTTTCTTTCCTTCTTCCTTTCCTTCTTTCTTTCCTTCTTTCTTTCTCATTCTTTCTTTCCTTTTCTTTCCTTCTTTCTTTCCTTTTTTCTTTCCTTCTTCCTTTCCTTCTTTCTTTCCTTCTTTCTTTCTCATTCTTTCTTTCCTTTTCTTTCCTTCTTTCTTTCCTTTTTTCTTTCCTTCTTCCTTTCCTTCTTTCTTTCCTTCTTTCTTTCTCATTCTTTCTTTCCTTTTCTTTCCTTCTTTCTTTCCTTTTTTCTTTCCTTCTTCCTTTCCTTCTTTCTTTCCTTCTTTCTTTCTCATTCTTTCTTTCCTTTTCTTTCCTTCTTTCTTTCCTTTTTTCTTTCCTTCTTCCTTTCCTTCTTTCTTTCCTTCTTCCTTTCTTTCTCTTCCTTTCTTTCTCTCTCTCTCTCTTCCTTTCTCTTTCTCCTCCTTTCTTTCTTTTCTTTCCTCCCTTCCCTTCCCAAACCTTCCCAAACCTTCCCAAATCTTCCCTTCGCTTTCTTGTCCCCAAGGGCCTGACTTTGTACATTTTTTGTTGTTATTTCCTCATGTTGCTGCAGTTAATGATTGCACAAGAACTTGAATGCAGTAGCTTCCAGGATTATTTTCAGCTTCATACCTTGGGAAGACATACCACTCATCATCCAGTCTGGCTATTTCAGTTTTACAATTATAATGATAGCTCTGCTTACTTTTACTGGAACTGGATTATATTTCTCTTTTCCAGAAGGCAAATATTTCATATTTATGCTGTGGTGCTTATTTGCTATAAAAGATCATGAAAATGAGATAAAAAAGAATCTTTACTGGGTGTTCCTGTAAATACATAATGAACAGTGAGCAATAGAGTCTTTCACAAGTGAATCTGAAGTCCTTAACCATTACAAGATAGTCACAGAACGCCTGCTGCAGTGTTTCTTTCTCCAAGATTGTTTTATTAGCTATTTTGCTGCTAGAGCAGGACCATGAATAATAAATATTGTCACATAGAACAGTTCTGATTACTACTCCATGGAAACGTTTTCAATGGCCACATCATGAAAATATCTACAAAAGATTACTTGAATTGACATGAATTATCTCTGTGGCTTAAAGAAGTGAGAAGTTCAGGCATGTTAGTGTATTTGACTACTTTCATGACTATCCTAAAAAAGCTCTTACGTTTCTCAAACTTTTTCAGTCCATTTTCCTTTTCATTTTAAAAGAGACATAAAAAAGATTATTTTCCTTGTGTTATATAATAGCCTCATTTCATAAAATAAACTTCTTTATTTTATTATATTTAATTGGTTAAGAATTTAAAATAAGTAAATGTAACAACTATGACAATGTCATCTGTTTTTTAGAGAAGATTTAATACATTATCTATAATTATATATTTATCTATACCTCTATTTCCTGTAGCTACATGTAACAAGTAAGTAAAAAAAGAAAAGCAACCCAGCACTGGGGATTTAAATACTTGCTTTGAAACTCATAATAAATTCATTAACATGATCACTATGTTTTTCCAGGAAACAAGACACTGGATGCTTATCTTGAGATTTAGCAGACACAGACATAGTTAATATCAGACTGACCACCAGTTTTATTCTTGTGTCAGATGCTTACTGGACATTTGAAGGTGTTACCTTGCAAGGTGTTTTACAAGAAACATCAATCATCAAAAAGTTATGCCTTTGCTGCCTAGTAAAGCTTGTATTAAAACAGTATTAAGAGTAATCTTTCATGTTAAAAGAAAATAAAAACTCTACTTTCTTCAAAGTTTAATTTTAATTTCAAATATTATAACCAGCTTTTGAAACTAGTATTCCTGATACCTTGGGGTCTGATTTTTTTTTCCTTTTCAAATTTAATTTAAATGTCCAAATTATAATTCTTCACAGAATCAGTTTTATCAATAATTATATGGGTTATATATAATATATTATATATCAGTTTTATCTATAATTATATATCATACTCAGGATGGCCAGAATTTGTGTTACATTGTCCTCCTTGATGCCTACCACTAAGAAGTTAAAATCAAAGGGGCTTCTAGATGGCAAGGTGCTTTTATTTCTGGGTTTGGCATCTTTGGGGCTGTCTGAGTAACAGCAAGAAGGAATTTCTACCCTACATTATATTCATGTGCAGTTTTATCATGCATGGACACATGAACTTAGCAGTCAGAAGAACAGAGGGGAAGAGATCAGGAAGAATGACAATAAGGTGATGCAAGTGCATAGGGTAAGAACTTTCCTACACAAATAACTTTGAAAATGTCTTGACTAGACCAAATTATTGGATTGGAAAAGAAGGTTTACCAGACATCTTGTTACAATCACTCCAGATTTTTCACTATTTTTCCTTTTCTACATGAGAAATTACTTTTTCCTAATTGCAGTTCATTTATTTGCATGGCTTTCTTATTAGAACTTTGGCCAAAAAAACCCATTCAAGGACAGAGTACATGATGATATTCCTTGTGTAGAGACTATGGATGGAAACTACCATTCTATATTTTTCAAGATTCTATGCCATCTCTTTTCCAAGCAACATTAAGACTTCCTGAAGTTCATATAATTACTTTAGATAATGGAGATTTTGAAATAATTATGGTTTTGAGAATAATTCTTAAAATCACCAGAGATCTAGTAACATAGGAAGACTTCTTTTTACCTTTTTTAATTATGATTTGGATATTTTAGAAGAAATAAAACACTGAGGTTTGTTTTAACAGTGAAACTAAATTATGTTGAAATCAAAATATTCAATAAAAACCTAAATCAAAAGATGTCAACAATATTTTGGGGAAGATGTTCCAAACAGACTAGAATTATTTTCTGAAAACTGATAATTAAGACATTCAAGTTATAAATCAAACTCCATACATAAAAAAATTGAAATCTCTTAAAGTTCTACTTTCAAGTGCAAACTTTAATCTTTGCCATATTACATCTCCTACAGGCCCTCTTTTCTCTGTCGTTCCTCTGTCAATTTGGATCAGTCATGCCCAAATAATTTTTGTGCAATAGACATTTTGTATTTCTGGTAGTAAACTCCACCCTTTTCTAACATATTTCAGAGTTTGTGGTATTAGTGGTGGAATACGTCTGCCACAGAGCACAGCTGGAAGGTTGGCCAGCTTGTAGCAAAGACAAAAATACTTGACAAAAATAAGTATAAAAACCTGTTCTTGGTTTGTCTTGCTTGTTCCTTAACAAGAGGGAAAGGTTTTTACAGTGAGGGTGGCTGACCAAGGAGGTTGTGGAGTCACCATCCTTAGAGATATTCGAATTCTTCCTTTAGCTGAACCTGGGCAATTGGTTGTAGGTGGCTTTGCTAGAGCAAAGAAGTTGGATCAGATGACTTCCAGTAGTTCCTTCCCTTCCCAGCCGTTCCATGATTCCAAATCTGTGCTCCTCTCTCCTCAAAGATAATAAAATGGTATTAGCACTATCTAATAAAGCTATGTCACAATCAAATTTCTGACACATTTTTGATAACAGCAAACAATTTTTATGAAATCCAAATTTGTTCAGATCTGAGATTATAAATTCCAAAAGCTGCAACTGATTTTGTGAATGTAAGAACATCATTTAGTAAAGCAATGATTTTTTTAAGTTATAAGATGTCATTACTGTACATGATTACAAGATGTGTACAGTTGAATAACAATTCTGATATAACTGGTGTCAGAGGCCATACTGATCATAGCAAGTTGAATAACTTCCGTAACTGAAAAGAGCAGGAATTCACTTAACAACCATTCTGATTTTTTTCAGTCTCTTCCTTTTCTCTCATAGAGAAAAATGTTTTAATGGCTATCACGGGAAAGTACAGACAGGAAAGCTAAGTATGAAATGCAAGTTGAAATTACATTACAGAAAGGAAGAGCCTCATGTACTAATTTAAGCCAGTGTTCAATTGATGGGAGCTAATGAACTACAAAAGCTCTGACATCTTTTGCAGCACACAACTCAGTGTAAACTAATCAACATTAAGTCAATATAATCTAACCCTTCGTTGTTCATTGATTTTTTTTTTTGCAGGCTACACAGTGCCAGGCCATGTGAATGGTTCAGAAATATATGTCAGGAAGAGGACAAAGCTGTTACCACAAAGGAAGGCTAAATTAAAATTGGCCATCATGAAAGGAAAATGAAAATTATCTCCTGAATCTCTTCATTCTGCCGTTATAAAATGCAAATATTTTTCATCAATGCCAGGTAAAAAGAGTCTGACTAGTTCATCCATGCCTATCTAACTTTTGTGCATTCCATATGGAACTGTGTAAGCAAATCACTAAAAACTTGGTATGACCAAAGGCTGAGTTTCCTCGTGAAAGGAGATTCACACCAAGACTACAAGCTCACTACTCTTCTCATTAAATTTCAAAGGGATTTATGAAGACTTGATTTTAAACTCTGAATCTCTCAGCTGTTTTGAAACAACATTGGAGAGATCCAGCCTTTCCCACAGAAGCATGGCTTTTTCTTATATCCGTGGATAGGCATGGAGGAATGTCACTAGACAAATAACGATGTTTCATTTCTTCTAAAACTGTTTAGGCCTTTTTAGAACAGTACAAACCCCATGTTTTCTCCAAAGTGTGTGGTACACAGAAAACTGTGGAGTTTTCATTGTGGACATGGGAACTACAAATATGACCTAGCAGTATACCTTTATTTTACTAAGAGAGAAATTCCTTGAACAATTAAATGTTACCATGTTACCCAGTGCCTAGATTAAATGCCTGTCTATATTTGTAGAAATAAAAGTAAAATATTACTTTAAAATATAAAACAGCATATAGAACCATTAGTAAATATAATGTTTAGTAAAATTCATTATTGAAAAGTAATCATTTACTTGCAAAGATTTTCTACAGTTTTCTGTACTACTACATCTTTTTTCTATCACATTTGCTCTTTCTGTTTGGAAATTTCAGAGGAATGTAAAAGTGCTAGAGACCTGATCTAAGTGGAATTTGGTGAAAATTATCCTTATGTCTAGTCCAGCACAGCAAGGAGATTCTTGAAACCAAAAGTCTTACCAAGATGGATTCAGGATCAAATCCCAGTTGCTTTGTTCACAGGTTGTCTCAATGTAGCTAATGGGACAGCTTGTAAGAATACACCAAGCAAGTCTTTGCCTACAGGGAAGAAATATTTCATATTTCTGTGCTAGGGGAAAAAAAAAAGTCTCTTTGAAGAAGTAGTTTATTAGTTCTCTTACATAAACAATAGATTTCTCTGTATTCCAGCTTTTGAGTGACTATTTTACTAGAGTATTCACAATACTTCTTGAAGTCCCTTCAGGATCAAATTATGGCAGAATTTATATTTAAAACTTAACTTTTATTGTAGAATTTGAAATAGTATCTCTGCTTGCTATGACAAAATTGGGAGGGGATAGCTGAGGAGAAGTGGAATCACATTATGGAAATCTCCCAAATGTCTACATAAGACAACGTTATTGAGTTATGAAACTACTAGAACACAAGGAGAAAAAAAATTATGTAACTTCAATCCTAGCTTTTTAGTTTATTGAAATGAAGGGCCCTCAAATGGTTTAGTTAGGAATTAAGTTAATTGGGTTTGTTGTAAGGTTGGTCTACTTCCTGCTGGAAAGTTTCCCATATTTCCTCAGTATAAGTAGCGGCTGGACTCCCATGTCACCCTGTTAGCCCAGACTTTAATTAGTTCTGGCATTCGCCTCATAATGATAAATGCTGAGATGATGAATGGAAATGCAAATGAGTGTGAAGTGGCTCAGCCATCAGTGCTGAATATCATTAATACCTTCCTACTGTTAAATCGATCAATGTCATCCCAGGATCCCTCTGTTCAGCGGGTGCAGATGGCTGCCCGCCAGAATGCCTTCCATTATATTGGCAGTGAAAACTTTGTGGGTTTTTCCTCCCCATATGCTTTTATTCATATTTTGCTGAATATTTGTTTGGCAACTAGAACTCTAATATATTTCCAGCTGAGATGATAACTATTTAGGGTCAATAAGCGAGTAGCTAATTTAGAGCAAAATAAATATGAATATGGATCTCTTCTCACATCAGGAGAGGAGTATCAAGTGCATATTCAATAAATTGGAGAGGAATAGTATTTTTCAGGGTATAAAATTTCGTGTGGTACCAAAAAAAGGTTAAAAAATAGGATGCAAAGATGTTTATTCATTTCTCAGGCATGTTGCATCTTCATATATTTCAAGTTTATGGGTTTGGCACCATGTCCATGGAACTAAGTTTGGTAAGAATCAAAGGGTTGGATAGTATTCAACATGGAGTTTTAATATCTAAAAAATTTCTTTTGTGAATATGAAGAATAAAACTTGAAAACATGGGTAATAAGTGTTTCATCTGTTAGATTGCTTTTTTGTGTAGTTGTTTGGGAGCTATTCACAAGGATGTGCATTAGCCTTGTGGGGTTTTTCTTCATAAGGAAGCTTTCCAATCTATGCAGATACAGGTGTTTTTTGAGGAAGTGTTCCTGCACATCTAAACTTCATACCTAACTGATGCTTCCTTTGGGGATGCGTCTTTGCTCAGCACCGAGGAAGTATAGGGATTAGCCTTTGTGAATAACTGCTTCTCTGTATAATTCACAATTTTCTAAAAATCTCAGTAATGAGTCAAGGGTACTTTATTATGTTAAATCAAGAGGTAAACAGAGTGAAGAACCACCTTTTATCAAGGTGTCAAGAGGTTACTGAGAGTCTAAATTCACCACAGTGTATCAGCGTGGAGTCTGTTCTCTTATATCTCATGTTTAGCCTATGTGATAACAGCCAAAACATATCATTTTCACACTGTAATCTCTGTAATCAAATCGCCAATTGTCTATGAATCTGCTCATCTGTGGCTTTGGAAAGACTGAGGAAAAACACTGTGTGGTGTGTATGCCCTGCACACTATAATGCTTAGGTGAAATGTGTATTGGTCCTTCCATCCCCTCTTCTTCTCATAAATTACACAGTATAACTTTCATTTCCCTTCATAAATCCTCTCATTCCACCCTCTCAATAGATTGGACACTCTCCAGTTGTTTGAGAAGTTACTGAAACTGGTCCAAGCATAAACCACTCTCTTTTCTTTTTTAAATGTCTATATTCTAAAGAGTAATTTCTATAAATCACGTTTGCATTTGCCCGCTGAACTTGTTATGTAGTGGAATTATTCTCTGATCTTAGGTTAAATGTTTTCTTCTATTAGTCTAATGATTATTGAAAATAAAATCAAATGAAATATTTTGTTGCTTTGGAGTCTATTAGAGCTTTGGCATCTATACTAGAGTAGCCAATTTCAATAACATTGGGAACACAGGGAAATAAATTAGACATTTTAATTGTGAAATTATATCCCTTTGATAAAATGGCTAGGGAAAAGCCAAACCAAATTTTAATAGCAAAACAGTACTTTAAACATAATATATTACACTTACTTCTGTGTGATTTTTGCTAGGTTTCAATGTTTAAAAAAATATCATGATATTTCATTCAAGGAAGCTGCTATACTGACCTATGAAATGAATGCGAATTTTAATGATGTTTTGCTTATAGTCAACATTTTAACAAAATCTGAGATAAAAAATTTAAAACCACTGCTCACTTTGATTTGAGAAAGGATGAAAAACTATCCCATGGAAAAAAAATGTGTGCTAATGTTTCATATTCATACAATATACAACCACAAGCAGATACCAGAAATTATGTCAATGAAAAACTAGAGCTAGCTATGCTTCTTTTAGTACCGCAGACATACATTTTTATGTCAGTCAGTTCTTGCTTACACTGTTAACAAAATAATTTTTTAATAATGATTAACTTCTCTTTTTTAAATTAGTTTGATTCTTGTTATTCACTAACTTGAATACTAGATGTTTACTTAGCACTTTAAAGAACAGTGGGGGAAAAAAGAGACAGGGGAAGATTGTGCCCAAAGCAGACTCTATTTGAAATGAAATTAAGTGAGGTCTGAAGTACAGAGATTACTGTGGGAAGTCTATGACAGAGGCTTCATCAGAAGGCTGTCAGCAAAGTCTGTGTCAGTAATATGACTTCATAAGGGTTTTAGATTCCAAGGCACCCTTGAAGTTCTCCAGACTTCTGGTTTTAGCCATCCAAAAACACTTACCAAACTTTCATTAAAGTACCTATGATATAGTTTGAGCTGAAGGTGGTCCACACACAGCACAACTGTGCTGGCTTTGTGTACTTTATCCCTTTTATCCCACCGATCTCCTCATTAGCTCTGATGGCCAAGTCACATTTAATGCTATGAGAATTTACAAATATTAAGAGCTTAAAAAGTTGGAGACAGAAGACCTCTAGCTGGCTGGATCAGGGAAGTAGGAAGATTCCCATCAAATGCTGGGAATGAATGAGGGATCCCACTGCCTCAGGTACATCTTAAAGGTCAAAAACAGTTCTGTGAAAGCCCTTGGCAAACTGCAGGCCTCATTTACCTCTCAGAACATCTCTATGCAAAGGACAAAACCTTGCAACTGCTGTCCCAGTTCATAGTCATATAAGACATGATAGAGGTTTGTGCAGTAGTCTAAAAGGTTTTAGTTCAGCTAATGACAGACATAAGATCTAAGTCTTAATTCATTACAAATATCTAAAAATGGTCACTGAAATACATGAACGTAGAAAAGCCAGGCAAAAGCATAACCTATGCAAACTCAAGATTTACGTGCACAAGCAACCTTACCTAACCCCCATTTAGTATGAGAGCAATTGCTGGATCAGAGAAGATTACAGGAAGTTTTGTGGTTAAAGCAGTCTTAGAGGACTGGATTAAACCTTGCCACTTGCCATACTGGTCGTTAATGAGCCTGGTCTAGTAATTTCAACCAAACTTTTTGCAGGTGGTTTCTAATTATATTCTGATCATTTTATGGGTCTCTGATTTGCAAATCTGTTGGGAACTTGCATTCATGCTGGTAAAAGCTGTGGTCTGAGTGAGTAGGGAGCTACAGAACAGTGAACACATATATAGAAACCAGGCCACATGCATGCAAACAGACAAGCAAAATCAGGGCATGAGTGTAGCCCAGGTGAACTATCAAGCTGCTGAAGCTTCCATCAACATAAAAAGAGATTCTTGTTTTTTTCCACAGCTCCCTGCTACTGCCTTCTGCTGACCAGTCTGAACATCCACTCTGAAGCTCCACTAAGTGGGAGGGAGCTACAAACCTCAGACTGCAGAGTCCAGAGCAAAGATCCAGACCATGCCCCTACATCAGCATTTGGGTGGCATTATGACATGTCTTTGAGAAGAGTCAGCCTACACCTTTACATCTCACCTTTTTCTGTTAAAGAAAAAAAAAGAAAACAAAACCAAAACCCACCAAACAAACAAACCATCACAACAGAAATAACTATGTTATGTTACTCTGCACTACTTTTTTTTTTAATTATTTTTTAATACTGTTTGCTACATCCTTTTGTATTACAATGAGGACCAAGATACATCATCATAAAATTACCATTTCTCTCATGTGGGCAAGGTTTGGATAACAGTAAACATGTCATGAGACTTCATTGAGTAACAAGGGTGAAAAGAAACACTTGGGAGTTACTGCTTTTGGTAACATCCACCCCCTCCCTTCAGGTGTATCACAGAAAAACAGAGTGTGATCATGTAATTAAAGGCCATATCACACCTTACAAAAGAGATAACTACATATCCAGATTTTTAATATCTGAAAACCTGACAACAAACTTAAGTGCTCTTCTAATTAGGCTTTCTGTACATTATGGAGGCTGGAAGAAAGAGACAGTGAGCAACATTCTGTTTTGAAGCACTATTGATAGCATGAAAGAAGATTAAATGTTCAGATAATAGAAACTACTCTACAGGGATCAATTTGTTAATGTCAGATTTACACTAGTTTAAATCCAGCATGGCTACACTAAGATCAAAATACTCTTAATTTACATAAGTGTCATTTGTAGTTCAGTTTTGTCCTTAATCTTGTGTTTCTCTTTAGTCATTGCAATTTTATAGAAGTGTGCCAAAACTCAGAGGGAAATTTTCAGGACTAGAACTTCATGCACCAGAATGTTTTTTGCAAATACATTGGGAGATTTTAAATACATATGAAGAATTAATTCATTTGAAACAGAATTCTGACAGCAAAACTAAAATAAAGACAACTATAAAGTAAGTCCAGAGGAAAGCAAGACAAGGAGAAGGATGGGTTAACTGAATATTTTGCAAGCACAGGAAGATGGAGGCAGTTGATTAACAACGAAATAAAGAAAATCATAAACAAAGTGAGGAATAGTTATTCCATTCCCATGGTTACAGACAGATGTCTAAGCTGACTGTTTTTCCTGAATCAACTTTACTCAACACCTGTGAGCATGTGATTAATTTAACCACAGAGTACACAATGTTCTTTTCTTTCAGTCAAAAAAAAAAAAATGTTGACCTCTGGTATTGCAAAAGAAAGACAATCAGCTAACCTAATAGGCCCTTTATTTGCTAATCAAACCTCTCATTAAGAATTAATTGGATCAAAAGTTCGCTGGCCATTATTGCTGTGTCAGTTCAACTCTGAAGGCCTCAGAGGATGAAACTAAATGAGCTGGTCAGGTTATAAATAATTTCCAGTGGCTACTCCTCTTACCTCAGGCTATTCAGGTAGAGGTCAATGTCCTACCTACTGCAGGCAGAAAAGACAGTTGCTGTGACAAGCAAGAGGCATTCTTCCTTTTCTAAGAAGCTCATTTAGGCTTAGTAATTTAAACCTTTGTAAAAAGCCACAGTATAAAAAGAAGCTCTGTACTGCAGCGTTTCTACATGTACTTGCTTATCATGACTGAATCAAAGCAACATTTCAGGTTGCTCAAAGCCTTTCAAAAATGAAAGAAGCCAAGAGTTGCTTTAATCAGGAAATCTGCTTCTTAAAGAAACCCTGCAGAGACACCTTTACGGCAATATAATTATTTGTTTCTATTCTTAACCTAATAATACAGGTAGTGACTGACAGAGTTCAAATACTGCTCATCAAATAACAAGAAAGAACCTGTCAGAAGTGAAGGAAGCTACAAATGAGAATAAAGTGAACAGGGTTTTGTCCAAAGTATGTGCAATGCCACATTTAACTCTTGGTTTCTCTTTTTTCATTAAAAACAAAAGTGTCAGGGAGGGAAGAAAAGTTCACCTTTCCCTTTAGACAAAAAATGACAAGCAGGTACATCAAGTCTTTACATACAAATATTGTAAGCCAATATTTGGAAGAAGGGCAACATGGTATGGGCAGATCAAGTCTCAAAGATCCCATGTGGTGAACTTCAATATGATGACAGGACTATAGGTTCATTATAATCGAATTTAAAGAGCAAAGTAGAGAAGGAGGTGACATCCATCCAGGGCCATTCCAAGGATCAGACAAGGAAAAAGAGTGGCATAAAATGTGTGGTCATGGTGGCAGGAGGAAGGAAGGAGTCTGGAAAAATAATGTTGTTGAAATGCAGTATCATGCAAGAATTTAGGGGTTTCAAGACAGGATGTGAAAGCTGCAGAACTGTGGGGTTTCTCATACAGGATAAGGAAAAAGAATAGTTATTGTATTAAAAAAAAAACACAAAAGAAAGAAAAGAAAAGATTTACCTATTTAAGGGAAGAGTCCCAAGAAGTGATAGGTTGATAAGTGGTTTTAATGGGATCTTATGTATACAGTAAGGTTATTCAGACCAAATAGGGGAAGTGAATATATAGAGAAGCTGAACAGTTCCTTGCAAAAGCAATACCTAGCAGCTCAAGTTGTCACCTAGAATAGAGGAAAATTCTGAAAAGAGAGTGGGACAGAAATGATCTAGTCATTCACCAGTTATATGTAACAGTAACTCAGATGCTGCATGAAGCTGTGTGTACATGGTATTTTTTCAGGCAAATGAAATGATCTCCTAACCGACCAGAAGGCATGTAGATGTGGTTAGGTCAGCATGACATTAACATATTTATACAGCTTAGGCAAGGCTTGAGAACAAAAGCCGAGCTCTCATCTGCTTGGAGCATGAACAGGGGGAGGTCAAAAAAGATTGATAACTCTGAGTAGCTGAGAGCTGGAAACTTCTAGTGCATGATAATGTTCTTAGGGACTCCTAGAAGCTAGAGACTGTAGTTCTGGATACAGCTATTGCTTTTGCACGTTCCTGCTGCTGCAACAGGTTATGTTCACAGCATATCTCTGATTCACAACCTGTATGTGTTTGAAAAAATGACAACAAACATCTCCATGCCTTTAGACGTGGGAATGTTCAATCACTGGCTGAGCTACACAGCACCACTTGTAATTGGTTTTAACAAAAGTAAAGAGGTACAGGTGAGAATTTTATCCCAGGGCTGGAGAAGGGCCAGGAGAAACATTGACCCTGGAGTCACCTCTCCTTATGAATTTTGCAGTTTAGTGAAAGATGCACTGGTCAGGCATGATTTGGCTAACTCTGACAAGATTAAATATACATGATTCCATTTCAGTGACAGGCTGCTTGTTGTCAGGCATATATATCAAATATGACGTAGCTGTATTTGGAGATATTTTATCCATTTAGTAATGCATATTATTCTATATATACATACTTCCTTCGTGATTGCTTATTTTCAATACATTAGCAAAGATGTTCCCCAAAGGGCTGGAAAAGGGGCCTGGGAACCGGATAACACCATTCTCCAGGCTTAAATTTTTAATATTAAAATGCATTGAGATTTGCTATACACTTGCTCAAGATGTATTGCCCCAAGCAAAACAGTGTTTTATGGATGGACATGCAATTTTATTCCTTTCAGCCGAGGGTCACATTTGTTTTAGTGGCTTTAGGATGTGCAAAATAATGAATGAAGTATAAATAAGCATTCTATGTTTTAAAAAAAAAATCAGAATGGAAATATTTTATGTGCATTTACACTCATACATACATACACACCTCCCTTTATGTTGAAAAGATCTTGAAGAAATGAAATTCAGGTAAAAAAAAAGGTATTTTTATTATTTGAGACTCCATCTTAGACATCCTGAACGAATTCAGTTTCTTTCTTTTCACTGACAAAGCAAAATACTTTTAGTCTAAATTATGCCAAGAGTAAGCCCTAACCTTCTTGGTCTCCAACAAAGAAGAGACATCTGTTTCAGTTGGAGCATAGCTGAAATGAGTGTAAGAGGAAGTTGCATTAGATCACTTCTGTCTTCCTAATTTTAAATGACACCAGTATTTGAACCATACTTCATTAAATACTCCTGAACATGTTCTATCTCTACAGACCACTTTCATCAAGACATGCAGGGAAACTCGTGTGAAAATCTTTCTCTTTGAATACATAATGTAAGATTGCTAATCATGCATTAATCTCATGTATTGATTTTGCATTACTCTTAAGGGGGAAAGAAAAGTGTTTCTAAAAGATTCATTGGTTTGATAAACATTTTAGCTTAGGTTATTCTCTACTTACAGTAAACCCGATTTAATTCACACTAACCCCCCATTTTATCTCATGCAACTCTGTATAAAAATTTCTGTTACAATGATATATCAGTGCATTTGCTTCAGTATGAAAATTACTTTTTTGTGGTTTGTAGGAAACTCCTTCTCCAAACTTAAGTGACTATTTTTTTTTTTAGTTATGAGCAGAAAAATAGTGTTGAGAGGAGCTGACGATAAAATAGTGACAATTTAGCCAAAGTAAGCATCCTAACTGCAGGTAGATTCAAGATTTTGTAGAATTATCCTTAAATTAATGTTTTTGTTGTTACTAGGGAAGCAGGGGAAATGCAAGTACATACTGAGAAGTAGTGTAACCATTTGCTTAATATTGAGTTTTATACTCAGAAACGTTGGGGAAAATTACACAACGGAAAAATAAGGGACAGAGTTGGAAAATAAAAAAAAGTTTCTGAAAGCTGAAAAAAAATCCAAGCATTTCTTTATGACTTGAAATGAAAGCAAAATTTGCATTAATGGTTCTAAACTGTGGGTGACCTTTTCTGATCCATTTAATTAAAAAAAAAAGAAAATTAACATTTGCAAATTTTTAAATCACCACCTAGAAAAAGAAATAATTTCTTTTCCCTGATGCGGAGCTGGCCTCTTGTATACATTAACATGACAAAGCAAATTCTATTTATGAGCTGGGTTTAGGTAGATAGTGTGATTGCTGGGCAGGTATAAATGAAAGCATGCATCTCTAGGTGAGTTAGATTCAGAACTAATGTGGAGTCAAGAGTTAAGGAAGTGTGGCTGCACTGTCTGCCCTTTAGCTCAGGTTTCTTCTGGTGAAGACAGGATTTGGAAATTTGCTCTCTTGTTCTCTTTTTCTTGGTCATACTCATTGCTCTGGTGATGAGAAGGGATGTCACAGGTTTTTTTACAATAGTCTTGCATTGCCTGAGGATATTTTCAACCCCAGTTATCCAGCTTTAAAGCAGCACTGCATTAATGGGAGGGTGGGGGGAAGAAGTAATGTCACAAGGCTAAAATGTTATCGTTGTGGTTTGTTGCCACTTCTGCAATAACAGACTGTAGTGCTTGGCATGGTACATCTGAGGGTATTTCCTCAAATTATGTATATCAGTGAAGCTTCAGCAAAGACAAATGATCCATATTCATGTAGAACCTCTGAACATCTAGATGACAATCTGAAAAATTAATATAAGGTTTCTCTTTTTTCAAACCATAGACAAGCAAACATTTTCCAATGCAAATGAAAATTTTAAGCATCTTAAATTATAAAAATGGGGTATCTTAAACTTTCCTTAAAACAGAAGTTACAAGTTGATTCTTTTCTCCCAGACTTTCTATGCTAAGCCGAATTTCTAACAGACTGAAACACTTGTCACAGTCTTGTGTATAGAATTAACCTTGTTATAAATGCTATTCATTGAATTAATCCCAAACCAAAAATTACAATTAAAATTTGAAAAACAGAGAGTTTTAGTAAGTCTATGCGGTTTTGTTTTAATTTACGCTTTTACTTCATTAATTCTTGCCAAGACTAGATACCAAACAGTAAAATACTAGTATTTGTGTGCAAGTACATTGTCATTGCCTCTGAAACACACAGGTTTCACAAGGTATCCTTCAGTTTCAGCATATGCTGGTTATGTAGGTAGATATATTCAATAGCAAAGTCCTCCCTCAGGCAGCATAAGTGTATTTTGACCTAGCTCTATGTCTTTCTATTAATAGTAAGGTGGCAGTGCCTTGCTTTAAGGAAATATTTGCATTATAAAAGCGATGTACTAATTTACAAGGTCTATATTAAAAACAAATAAGAAATCCTACCAAATCAGTCAGACTTCATAATGAGAGGTGAAATGGAAAAAAACTTTTCAGCCCTGTTTGGCCTCATCATTCTAGAAGCCTGCAACATCTCCTGAATAGTCATTCACCAGCTGCAGAAGGGAGAGGTGGGGCAGAACTGTAATTTAAGAAGAGTGCTTTGTAATGAATTGATATCTATTTTTTCTCTTGCTATGTTTTTTGGAGTTCTTTTTCTTCTTCAAGGGGCAACAGAGTAAAGCATTAGGAATATAAATATGAGGAAAAAGGATGTTGCTTTTGTTAAAGTTGAGGGTAATTTTAAGGTATCTTTTTAACCATCTGATTCAGAACTGATGTTTTCATTAGTGTCTTTGCTTGTGCAAGACTTAGAGAAGGAGGGAAAGAGAGCAGGGTTTCTAAGCATTTTTCAATGCACATCAAGTAAAATTTCCTTGATTTCATCAGACAGTTTAAGCATTAGAAAATCCTGTTCAAAAGGGCTAAAAATGAACACATTTACAAAATTCAGAATAACATAAACGGTAAATGCATTGGAACTCATTTCTAAGCAAAACCATTTGGGGTTCTTGTGCCTAGAGGCTTCCTTAAGTCAAGACACATACAACGAGAAGTCTTGGATACCTGCCCAGGCAGACTGTGCCAAAGTCATCTCTGGCACTTCTTACAGTGGAGATTATAGTTAAATGTGAACTGATTCACATTACTTTCTATTTTCCAGTTCTGACAGATGGAAACAGATACCAAAGAGGAGTCCAAATCTCTCCACATGTTGATCCATCTCACTCATCATGCTCTATATACTGCATTCAAAGCAGAGAGCTATTCTGCAGACAACATTTTGAGAAACCTTTTATGCTAGGAAGGAAATAAAATCAAGTACACACAAGAAGATACTGGCAGGGAGACCTGTGCTCTGTTTCTGATCTAGTGAAAAAGATAAGATGCAGATCTGCAGTACCTGACAGGATAACTTATTCAGACCAAGATGAAAGAAAGTTAGGTTAATACTATGGTACTTTGGTCAGACATGGCCTTTGGTGTAGTCATGTATACTGGGGACCTTAAAGTGCAGTGCTGTTGTGGAGGTTCTGTTGCCTGAATGCTGCTTCTTCATTTTTCACACAGGGACCACGTGGAAACACAGAGAGAAATAGCTCCACTACTGATAGGCCCTACACAATAGAGTAGGATGAATGGAGGCTGAAATTCAGGACATTTTCCAATGTTTTACTTGTATTCATGACATTGCTTTTTGGATTTCATATTTCTTTCTGCCTCTAAATGAAACATTGCTGAGGCTTGTCAGAGTCTAGAAGATAAAGCAAGAAAAGCAGCATCGACATGAAATTTTTTATTTTTTTTCTAGAAGAGTTCTGCTAATAAGCAGCAGACAAACATCAGCTTTCTGAAAATTCAGAAGCCAGAAATAACTTGTGTGTAGAAAAAAAGAGGGTGAAGATTAGAAACATTTTTTTTTAATGTTAATTTCTTAAGAGGATAAAACTTAACTGTTTGACTTCCCCCACTTCTGTTTTAGACATAGGCATTTCAGAGATTCTGTGTTTGGACAAGTTTCATGAAAATCTGTCACTGAGAAGATTCAAGAAAAGGTCTTGTGGCTTGGCTGAATTCTGATCTCAGCATTACTTGTTCTTTGGCCACCTTGCAGCCAGGGTGCACATACATGCTGGACAGACAGTGTGCCTGCAGTTTGATACCAGACAGGGCATATGCTGCCCATTTGCAGTTGATGGCTCTTGTCAAGGAGAGAGGTCTGGGTTTAAGTGTAGGTTTGTTGTGGGGGTATTAGAGACATCTCAGAGAATCATGACAAGCAGCATGGGACACAGACCTGTGAAGGTGGAGCTTTACTGCCTCTGCTGTTGGAGGAATGACTTACCAAACTTGTATGCTAAAACATACACCTTTATAAGACCTGCACTACTTTCCCACTGTGATGGGGAAAAAGGCTCCTTACACTCTGGAAGAATGAAATTTCCCTCAATAATTAGAACTAATAGATTAGAAAGCACTGAACCACTGAAAAGTAGTGTGCATTCTTTAAAAGCATGTTATGGAAATGTTATTTTTATTTTAAAAGACAGAAAGAAGGTAGAAATATATTTAAATGTGAGGGTGGTACTATCTGTGATCTGAATTTTAATAACACTCCCTTGAGGCTCTCAGGAATTGCTTTTTCATTAGGGATGAGAAATTCAGAAATACAGGAGGGCTGACAAATATTTTGTTCACAAACAATGCTGTCTAATAATGGCAGTAGTAATCATGTTAAGTGTTTCAAATCTAGAGACTCAAGAGAACTGTATAACACAAGTGAGCTTTTCAATCTGTGGATCAGGCATAGGATGATGTGACCAAGAAAGATTACAATCAGTAAATCAAAGAGTGCAAAACCTGGCCAGAGAGATCTGGGTTGTTTAATCAACTGTCATCAAATTTTCAAAACCAGCCTAAATGATAGGAATGAAGATAAGAAAAGACATGCAGCTCGTAATTGTTCTGACTAATGCACAAGCTGTGTGAATATGAACAGTACCATGGCAATATATTAATGTATAAGACTTCCTTGCTGTATAGAGCATGCTCAGAAAGGATGACAGAAATTAAACTTTTACAAAATGAAAACTGAAACAGAAGACCTCAGCGTAAGAACTGTGGATTTTTATTTTGCATGTTTCTTTTCACGTATTCGGTTTGAAAGAATGAAAAAGAAATAGTTTCACATCAGGATGGAATTTATATTTCAGGAGGTTTAAAAGTGAACTGAACACTCATAGACAAAGTAGAAAATTATTTTTAGATCTTCACTTTTCTAAATGTGTCTCTTCTTTAGTATGGAATTTTTTTAAAAAATAAAATGTCTTGAACTTTAAAAAACCCCTCCACATTCCATTAAAAGAGTAACAGATATTTTGCCTTCTTCTCTCAATTTCTTAACCAGAATTACTCAGCATTTTGAGTGTAAGTCATGAACACTCCAATTTTTGCCAAACTGCTTTTTTTAACAGTTAATCCACTCAGGGATATCCAGACACTTTGGTGTATCATAACACAGAGTTGCCCTGTGAGATTAATCCATTACTCAGGTTATGATGGTGCTACTAAAATTTTTTTCTATCCGCAACAAGATGTCTTATGATTTATGTCTTTCCACAAGCCTATTTGCAGCAGGAGATAAATGAAACATTAATGTTCCATATGTGGATAATATAAAAACAAATAATGCAGCTAAGGTAACAGAAAGTTATGTAAATTCTATAATACATGCAATTACTGAATAATGCACTATTCAATGCAAAAAACCCAACCAGCCAACCAACCAACCAACAAAACCAAAAAAAAAACCCCAAAAAACAAAACAAAACAAAACAAAAAAAAACCCAAAAAAACCCCACCTCCTGTCATACTGAAGAGTTTTAATCAAAGGAAGATAAAGATTTCTGGAATCATGCACAAAATACAAGGCTGTATATTTGATGCCATGATTAATTATAACAGAAGGAAATGATCCTTTACTAATAGACATACATTGATTTAACAAGGTAATGTTGGAGAGGGAACACAGTATACTATGTCCTAGAGCCATTGGCTGCACTAAAATGTACCAAATATGATTTTGTCATATCTACAAGATTTTAAGTATAATTTAAAAACAAACAAGCAAACACCCTTCCCTCAAAAAAAAAATTAAAGAAAAAAACTTCCAAGTTTTTTATATATTAAAATCCCTTAGAAGAATTCATTTAGAACAGTGGAAGACCACTGTGTTTTCTCCAGTAGAAACAACAGTTGTGTGAGTGACAATCACCAACAGATATAAAAACACTGACCTTAAAGTTTGAAACAGAAAATTTTATTAAACCTATAAACTCCATGCAAATTCCTTTAATCAGTAGGAATGATAAAGATTTTAAAAGTTGCCTTCTTATCATACAATCGTATTCCAAACACACTGCAAAGTATTTTCTATGACAAGGACATATACGCATGAAGTTGAGTCTGAAAGACAATGAAAACAAGGTAGCTAGTTACCTTGCTGCACTCTAAAGTCCTGGCCACATTTTTTTAAATATGTTTGACAGCTGATGTTCCAATCCTACAGTTCAGGTTTTTTGTGAGGTTTTAAGAAATGTGATTTTGAACAGATGCAGTAATTAGCAGTAAAAACGCAAAACATCTTAATTTTCATAATTGATTATTGTATAATTGGTTAAGTAAAGGCTGGAACAGACCCCACTTAAACTGAACATTGAAAAACTTTGAACCTAAACCAATTTTTTTTCTTTTTGCTTCATTGTAAATGATGAAGGTTTCTTTTTACACTGATTTTTTTATATTGTTCTTGTGCAAGACTTAAAAAATTGTTTCAAAACTTTGACTTAAAATGTAAAATTTTATTTTTTAATTAGTTTTTCACACAATTCAGAGTCTCCAAAACTAACTCATAAACCAGAAAATAATTAAACCAAACAAGGTACAAATACTGAATAATAAAATATATGAAAAAGTATTAATGTCATTCTATTTATTTGAGAAACAAGGAAAAAGTTGTGGTTTTTCTGAAGCCAATCAGAGAGATCACAGTCTGAAAACAAGGAGGAAAGAGTAAAAGAGGTCATGAGTAAAGGAGAGGGTGAGTCAGGAGGAGAAGACCCCATAGCTCTTAAGAAACATGTTTTAGAGCTATCTGCTCTTACTTCATCTGAGTGGCCAAACATCTCTCACCTGTCCAGCATTGACTGAGCTCCATATCCTGTGAGACAAGAGTGGGTGTGAATCAGATCTTAGTTCTGTAGGTACAGTTATGCTTCCCTGAGTAGTAAGGTGTAGAGGCACACACCCATATTGTTGCGAGTTGATAGCAGACTTCTTGTGAGGAAAGAAAGCAGCAGGAATGAGGCCAGGTGATGTACAGCCCACAGATCACTGACAGGTCACCCCTGTTCTAAACCACCAAAAATAGGGATACTGCCTATAGCAACTTCTCCGAAAGTGAGCAGTAGAGATGAGGATCAACCAGACCCTCCAATAATCTTTAGAGAACCAGATACAAAAACCAACTGTTAAGCAAGTAAAGATCGAAGCTGATAAACCCTTATCTTCAAGTTTCTCCCAAGGTATTTCCAAGTACCATTTGCTAAATTTTGCCTTGATATTGTTTCATTTATACTGCTAGTGCTTGTGCTGGTTTTGTCTAGGGTTGAGTTAATTTTTCTTCATAGTGGCTTGCGAGGGGTTATGTTTGTGCTAAACACAGGGTTGATATCTTTGTTATGACTGAGCAGAGCCAGGGTCCTTTCTGCTTTTTGTACTGCCATGCTGCTGAGAATGTTGGGGATGCATGGGAAGTTGGGAGGAGACACAGATGGGTCAGCCGACCCAAGCTGACCAAAGGGATATTCCAAACCATATGACAGCACACTCAGTATATAAAGTGTGGGAACAAAGGAGAAAAGGGGAACATTTGGAGATATAGTGTTTGTGTTCTGAAGTCATCATTATGTATGATGAGGTCCTGCTCTCCTGGAGATGGCTAGACACCTGCTTGCCCATGGGAAGCAGTGTACCAATTTTTTGTTTCGTTTTGCTTGTGTGCACAGCTTTTGTTTTCCCTATTATACTGCTTTTATCTCAACCCATGGGTTTTCTAGCTTTTGCCCTTCAGATTCTTTCCCTGATCCTGCTGGTGGTGGGATGAATGAGTGGTTCCATGGGGCTCAGTTGCTGGTTGGGGCTAAACCACAACAGTGCTCTTTATTAGTTATTGCGTGCAATGTTTTGGGATACCAGATTCAATCATGTGGAGCAGTGCAATCATGAGCTAAAGTTTTAGAAAGCTAATACTGTCCTTTCTGTTGTTCATAGAATAGCATTAATTTTTATCATGAACCATTTTTAACACTATTTTTGGGTATCTGCTGGTACTTTGCATTGAATTAATTTTATTGAAATAATTAAAAGTTGTCTGGTACAAGGAGAGGTGCTGGACTATCTTCTTAATTCATATAATTTGTTCACTGAGTTGCCTTACATGAGTTTGGCAAGTGGCTGAAGGATTGTTCTTGGCCTGGTTCTGCCATTGTTATCTCCTGATATGTCTAAGAGTGATACCTGCTCATGCTTTCTGAAGAAAACTTAATTATTTTTTTGTTATATCAAGAAGCAATCTAACTATTGGGTAATTCTATGGCCAAAAAGATGAGAAAATCCACAAGGCAATCAAAACACCTTAGGTGTATGCTTTTTCAATAGTCATTCCACTGCAGAAGCCCACAAAGAGAAGCCCCACTGCTTCTCAGAAGTGGATTTATGTTTCTCCATTGCACTGCTTGTTATTGTTTTCTGGAATTTATGCAGTAGTTCAGTAAAGGAGAAGGTACATCCTGTTGATGAAGGGTATAGTGACAAACTGGCCTAATCAGAGGTTCGTGCACGTCTGAGACCAGATGTACATCTCACCTTCACAGCAATTTCCCAGTGTCTTGGTCACTCCAACAAACAGCTCTGGCACTGCCTTTTGGCAAAGAGGAACTAAATCAGCATCATTCACCTTGGAACAGCCGCAAACTCCTTGACTCTCATATGTCTTTTTTACTCTGAAATTAAGGGAGCAGGTCCACTGGCAGTAGGACACAGGCTGTGGTCAGTAACAATATGCTGTTCCCTCTCTGTGCCTTCAAACCCAGTGTTTCTGACATTGCTGTTTAAGTTGATTTAACAACCCACTGCTGCTGAAGAGAGTAATTTATATTCCTCCTTCTCATCCCCCTTGCTTCCATATAGGAGCTTCTGCATCATAACTTATGCCAGTGCTTGCCAGATTTATTTGTTAACCAATTTAGCACATTAAATTCCAAAAGACAAATTCAACTAAATATTTGAGTGAAAAAAGTCAGCACATAGACATGTACAACAAGCACATTGTGGAGGTTAAGGCCATACAAGTAGCAAGAAAATAGTAAAGTGAAAAAAAAATGGGGAGAAATTACAAAAAGAGTTATGGACAGGAAAGGAGGAAGACTGAAGAAATCCTTTACCTATTGAAAAGGCAAGCGGTAATTAGAAACACCTAGCTGCCTCTTATCTAAGTGTGCAGGTCATAACCAAAGCTGATCTGAACAACAGTATTGCTACTAGTCCTTTCATGTCGGCATCAGACTCAGAGATACTGGTCAAACACTGCTAAACTAGAGCAATAATGGAGTAGAGAGAACTCAGACAGAATATCCACCTCCTGTGAAATCCACTGCCTTGGAGTAGTTTTCTCCCTGGCTCAAGAGGAAATGTAACACAATTTTTTCATGCACCTGACAGAAACAAGGTCCTTTCTCCTGCATGTCCTCACATAGGGCACTTTAATTGGTAGTGTAGTTGTCTTCCATCCCTCTCCCACCCATGTGGAGCAGAACAGAGGTGGGACATGGATGGGATCATCACTTCCAACCAAGTGAAGTTCAGGAAAGGCTACACTAGAAATGATGCTATGCCACGAAGCAAGGAAGAAGGCAGTGTGATGCAGGTGAACCTCAAATCACTGTCTTGAATGTTGGGGGAAGGCAGCTCTCTGCTGTCTATAGCTCCTTCCATGGAGTCATGTTGGCATTTCAAAGCAGTTTGAAAGCACAGTGTGGAGTATAAAGTCATGATGGGGGATCAACAGCATGGCTTATGAAACAGGTCCAGTGAGACTCATGGATAGCCTACTGAGCAACAACTGAGCCCGGAGTCTGCTGACAAGGCTGGATATTCCCATGACACAATGCTTGGAAGGGTCTTTGGAGTGTTATTACAGAAACTAGGTGGCTATTGAATGTGCCAACAAAGGCATCACAGGGAAATACTGTGACTGATCTCATATCCTCTGTGGATACAGTGAAATAAGACAGGTAGATCTTGCCTTTTCTTTCTGTAAATGTTGGTAATTCCCATTGTTCACTAAATAGTCAGGTTCATTGTACAAAAATATTTAAAGAATTAAAGAGTTAAATATTTAAAGGGTTGAACAGCAAGCAGATAAACACTATGTGGTATTAGAACTGGGTGGTATTACCAAGAACATATGAAATTGAGAAATCAGGGAAAAGGTGAGAAGCAGATGGTGAATCTAAAGACTGTTGAAAAAGCCCATATCTCCAGAAATATGTGTAAACAACTAAGATACAATAAAATAATTTCTTCAAGAAAACAAGGAAAACAATAAAGGAAAACAAAATTGCGTGATTATTTGTAGAAAAATCTTCTGATCCTGTTGAGTTTTACTTTCAGGTAACATAAAACAGAATAGTTACCAGGCAACATAACTGAAGTCACAAATAATTAAATCCCAGCAATATGTATTTTACAGGGAACAGTAAGAAGAAAATAAGCTTTTGAAGACTATGTAATGCTACTGAGTTAAATATACAACTGTAAAGAGATTATTTCCACTAAATCCCTAATTTGATATCAGACCTTAGAAGACTTGAATGAGTCAAAAATGAGAAGCTAATCGCAAGAGGACTTCTATTTACATCTGGAAGAACTGAAAGAATAGAATAAAACAGTCTAAAGACTGGGTGACAAGTTTTGGTGAAAGGATGGTGAAGGTAAAGAATATGTGGAGTGAGCTTTCAAGCTGCATACAGAGAAAAAGTGCATTGAATTCTCAAATAGCATGTAGAATGGCTGCAAAACCACTAAAATACTCACAGCACATAAACGTAAACTTTTGGATGTGGCCACTATAAATAGACACAATAAATAAATTTTTAAGAGCATTCCAACATTTTCAAACATTACTTATTGACAAATAAAGCGTATGTATTATTAAGAAAGGACATGACACCACTAACATCCTCCACAGAAATTAGATTGTCCAGAAATAAGAGGATTTCAGCTCAGAATATTTCATCAACAGTAAAAAAAAAAAAGAAGCAACAACATTAATGAAGAGGACTTGTTTATGAGAACTGTTCAAGAAACCATGTCCATTGGCTGGAATGCTATATTAAACAGAAATTAAATGTATTAAATATAAAATCGACTTTGGCACACAAATGAATTTGAAATCTACAAATGGTTCGAAGAGAAAAATCTACTGAAATAGAACACAGACAGAAATTTTTAACTTTCATCCTGGGAAGATAAATCCTAATAGGAGTATACATGTACAATATATAGAAGGAAAACAAAAAATCCTGACAGATTAATTATTGAAATTGTGTCAGAAACAGATTGTAAATTGCTGTGAAAAAACTGATACGTAGAAGAACAATCAAACATGAAAATAGGAATGGCAAGAAAAAACATATGAAAACTAATGCATAGAATTGGCAAAGGAATATCCAAATCATTTTAAGCATCCAAATACTATAAACAGCATTTTAGGTGAAATAACACAGATATTGTTAATAATTTGGGCATTTTAAATGAAATAAATAAAAGAAAGAAATACGACACATGAAATGAAAATCTAGTCTGGTGATATGCATATAAATATGCATATATTATTTTCTCATTCAGGGAAAATATGTATACTATATGTCAAAATTATCCAGAAAGAGAAATATTAGAAATTATGACTCCAAAGTCTGTAAATCAAACATGCAACGGTGACATTTACTAGACATTGTGCAATGTCAGGGGCAGACAGTGAGCCACAGTATAACTACCTCAAGTTAAAAACTATATTAGGGAAAACATTGCCACAATGATGAAAAAAAAATCATCAACCAAATTAAGAGAAAACATCCACATGGGTAATAAAAAATGAAGTTTGATGCGTGAAAATTTCAGGATTTATTCAACTCTAATCTGAACATGTATAAAACCCCAAAAGCCTCCAATTAATGTACAGGAGCTATACTAATTCGCACTGTCAGAACTGGGGGGATAGCACCATTTGAAGAACCCAGAAACAAATGCTGTGAAGAATCATCCTGAGTCAACCTTCTTCACAGATATTGCATACATTTAAGGTGTTTTCTCAGACAATGCAGATCTTTTTTACCTGTACCGGTCAAGTAATAATGTACTAATATTTCCAAAGTTCACCTCCAGTGACATCTGTAATTGAGTTTAGACTGTGAATCTAACTTCTGCCCTCTCTGGTTCATAAAACATAGTCCTGGACAACTATAGACACTTATATCTGTCACAGCCAGTACTTAAATCAGAGAACAAAAGCTTTCTCTTTCACACATGTTGCAAGGAATACATGAGAGATGTACCTACTGTTTATCATCAACCCTTCCATTCCTGACTAAATTTATAGATGATCTAGGAATAAACATCTGCAAGGTCACTTGGGTGATGTGGAGACAATATATTCAAAACTACACAGACTTAGGTCGTTTTGCTGAGTAGAAGCAGCTTTAATGTTTTTTTTAGATGATTGCTGCCTGTCAGTGCATAAGACCAAGATATCTACTCTCATCATCTGGAGAGGTCAGCTTCACCAGCAGGAGATAGTGGGGACTTTCCTCACAGAGGTGCTGTACGCAAGCTGAATGAATTAGAAGGATTTACATCCTTCCTGGCAGGACATACCCAAAATAGTTATGGGAAAATATTGTTTCATGGCTAAGTCACTCATTTATCAATCCCACATTATTTCTCCATATCTATTTGGAATCTGCTTGAGCAGTAAGAAATGTTCAGACAACACAGTTCCTAGAGGAGGTAATATTTTCATGATGCGAACTTTGCCTTCCCCTTCACTGTCTAGGATGACCTAGTGTTTGGAGAAGGTCAGCTTATGCATGATGAACAGGTTACTAAATCTGAACCTAAATAAAAGAGTGAATAAAAGGTAAGGGAAAAATCACTCTGAGAATCATGAAATCCCAGAATGGTGGGGATTGGAAAGCACATTTAAAGGTTATCTCACACAGTTTCCTTTGGCTGAATATATACAGTTTGCTCTTTTTCAATTAATGCTTTAACTTTGTCCCTGTTGTGTTCCATGTTACCATAGCTCTACTGGTAGTTTTTAAGTCAACATTATGTACCAGCATGTAACTATTTTTTTAGTAAATGCAATGGCTTCCATAGAAGTATGGACCAGCAAAAGTGCCACCAGTATTCATCCCTGATGCAAGACACATTTCCTTTAAATTATATTGGAAATGACATGTATCAAGGCACTGATACCTTTCCAAAGCAAATTTAAACAAATAAAAATCCAGTCAAAAGAAAATGTTACACACCTTATGTCACAGAAGAAACAAACCAGACATGACATATGTTAGTCGTATGCTAGAAAGTCCTCAGTATAACAACAACAGTTGAGTAGAATCACACCCTTGAAAGCCATTGCAAACTGCAAAATAATTTTGACTTCATGTAAATATAATGCCTTCTGTCTGCCTCCGGTTTACTTCTTCAATAGAAGGAATTGTATAAATCATTAGTTACATTTCAATACACTGAAAAGAAAGGCCCTCCCAAAACAGTGGTATTCATATTTTTCATATTTCTCTCAAGAAAACAAAAAGGTATAAGAATAGGAAAGACATTTTTATTTCTTTCTCTACATATATAAAATTAAATTTATTTATTTATATGTGACTTGAAAAATTTGTGTAGTAAAAAGTTTATGTGGCCTTTTATTACTTAATGTTTTACTTTCCAAACTATTTAGTTGATGGTTGACTGGCACAATCACATACCGGGCTACTAAAACAGATGTTTAATAAGGTTAAGGTTATCTGTCTCTCCAGTATTAAAACATTTGCCTAAAGATACTATGACTTCCAACATTTCAGTAGCAAGTAAGGTATTCAGACTTTCTAGACAAGGAAGACAGTAGCTCAGTAATCCACTAAAATGCATATATCATTGCTAAGTGAAAAATATGGGAAAGAAAAGATAGCAAAGAAGCATTTTGCATTCAGAAGCAAATACTTAATAGTGTTAAATTATCATTACTGGAAGAAAATTAGCAACCAGCACAGAAGACTGTATTAAGAATTCCCTCATGTATATAATTGTATAATGTTCACCTTTTCCTTTTTCTCTGACAAAAACCAGTAGTATCTTAGCCTTGGCAGATATTATTTCTATTAATGTAATAAAAGTGGCTATAGCGTTTTGCTTCTCTTTTTCATGTATTCCCTACAATGAACCACTGGTGGGCAGCAAGTGCAGTGTGGTTGAGATACATTGCAGTATAAAAATGAAACTTTACCAATCAGTACAAAAACTTATGTAAAACAGAGAGATCATGTTGTAGGGTAAGGAAGTTCTTACTCTCAGAAGCTCTGCTTCAAAATCTCCTCATACTGTTTTCTTAAATTCAGGCTGGCAACTGAAGTAATTCAGAAATCAGTATCACAAACTGATAAAAAGACACTGAAACAAAAAAATTCAGAGTAAAATACAAGTGATTTTAGTCACTTCAGATGGTACCTTCTATTTTTAAAAGTATTTTCACAAAAAATGTGGGTGTCATGCATTGGTACGAAATTATTGCAACAGTTTTTGTCACATCTTAAAAATTTGGAGCTGTGGGAGAAATCAGAAAAAAAAATTTAAAGTTGTATAAATTCAAGGAAAAGTAGCATATGACAAAATACACTGGCTTACCAGGCATTCCTCTCAAAACTGGTGGGGAAAAGTCATTTTAATGCTGAAGTGATGTATGACATCAGGGAACCATTTGTCTTGCATATTTAAAAGGAAATCTTCTGGAACCCTTGGAGCTTTTACTTGCTCAACAAAAAGAGGTCCTGTATTTGAAAGGGACTGCTAGGCACCCAGCAATGTCCAAAGTCAACATTAGCAATTGCATTATCTAACTCATACTATAAATAGTCATTACTAAGTGTTAGTTCCTTTTAACTTATAGTTACTGTTATTATTGTTGCTACTAATTTGGATAGAATTGTTCTTGAAGGGAAGGTAGCTTTCCTGCTCTTATTCTTTTGCATTCTTGTTCCTCAGTTTAGTCGTCAATGCTGATGTTCAGATGTTATATTTGTTAGCTTCTCCTATTACAGCCTATTTTAATAAAAACCAAAAACCTTCCTGAGCCACATGCAACAGAGTGTAACATAGATGTCATGTACCATATGACTACCTGTTAAACCTAAGGTACTCTTGCTGTTGATATACTGATTCTGACTGTGTTTTCATTAAAAGCATAAAACTCGGTCCTTACAATCTAGTAGTACCACTAACACAGGTCAATACCTTTAAAAAGCACTCATTCCCCAAATTTAAGCAAAAATCTATTATAACAGTATAATAATGGTCCCTTCTGCAGCTATTTCATTATGAATTTCTTTCACTTTCACTCTTCCATCCTTAGATCAGGTGCAAGGTAGAGAAACCTCTCAACTACATATTATAGATCAAGATATAGCTGTGTAGCCCTTTAAAAGGACCTCAACAGGTTGAAGAGATGGACAGAGAACTGTCTGAAATTCAACAAAGGCAAATGCAGGGTGCTGCACTAGGGGAGGAATAACCCTTTTTACCAGGACAGGTGCCAACCTGCTGGAAAGCAGCTCTGAGGAGAAGGAGCTGGGGGTTCTGCTGGACAACAAGCTCTCCATGAGCCAGCAGTGTGCCCTGAGGGCCAAGAAGACTCAGGGTAGTCTGGGGTGCATTAGGAAGAGCATTTCCAGCAGGTCAAGGGAAGTGATCCTGCCCCTCTACCCAGCCATAGTGAGGCCACATCTGGAGTGCTGTGTCCCATTCTGGGCTCCTCAGGACAAGAGAGACATGGAGACCTTGGAATGGGCCCAGGGGAGGGCAACAAGATGACTAAGAGACTGGAGCATCTCTCTTACAAGGACAGCCTGAGGGAGCAGTGCTTGTTCAGCCTTGAGAAGAGACAACTGATGGGGAACCTCATCAATGTCTAGAGGTATCAAGACGATGGATTCAGGTTTCTCTTGGTGGTGACAAGCAATGAGGCAAGAGGCAAAGGGCAGAAACTGATGCACAGGAAGTTCCACCGGAATATGAGGAATAACTTCTTTACTCTGCAGGTGACTATGCCCTGGAACAGATTGCCCAGAGAGGTTGTGGAGTCTCCGTCACTGGAGATTTTCAAGAATTGTCTGGACACAATCCTGTGCCATGTGCTCTGGGGTAACCCTGCTTGAGCAGGGAGGTTGGACCAGACGACCCACTGTGGTCCCTTCCAACCTGACCCATGATTTTGCTTTGCTGTCTGGATATTTAACCATATCTCTGTCTTCTGATCTCATGAAGCATCATGAGAATTAGTTACAGTTGGTTAAAATCAGCAGAATTCAAAATATTGGGAGATAAAGGAGAGACAAATAGGCAGACAGTCACACATCAAATCACCTGCGAAACTCGGAAAGCTTGAAAACAGGCATGCACCAAGAAAATTTTATAGTAGCGCAATGAATGTTTCCATTGTGGAAACTCAAGTGGTGGGAAATGCACTTCATTCTTGGCTCTCTCTCTGGTTCCCACAAAGCTAGATCCAATTCTAGGTCCAGGTCTTGTACCCATGCAAGCAGGTTTTCTGGTTTTTGAAAAGAGTTGTAAAAATTCAAACTGATTCAAACCATGACTTGTTCTACTGGAAGAGCTTCTGGCCATGAAGTATACAGTCTCTGAAGCTAGGTGTTATTCAAACACTCCAAGCAAAATGTCATGAGGAAAATTTTTTTCTTAACCCTTGGAAGATTTCTGCTAAATTCTCTATCAGTCCACCTGTGCAGATAATTGAGGGATGAAAACTGCTTGAGGAAAAAGGCAAAATTTCAGGAAGAAAATGTGGGAAATCTAAAGGATAGATGTTATTGCTATTCTCTGCCATAAATAGAAATGTTAAGAGGACTATGTGCTTAAAGCTGACATACATGAATATTTTTTGTGGGAACAGTATAATTTAGAAACTTTCCCACCACGTGCTCCCCATTTTCAGCTCATAACACACATGCCTGTTATTCAGGTTCTCCTCACAGACATAAGATTAGATCTCTTATGCAGACAAGGAGCTTTGGCCCAATTTCATTTGCTTGTTCTGAGTTCTTCAGGATGGTGCAGTTCCATGTCACTTTTTACAAGAGAGTAGGGGTCCAGCCTACATGAGTGCACATTCCCTTGTTCCCTCTATTTATCTTAATTTTGACAGCGTGGGTTATGACCTGTTTAGTCACAATGCATAGTTATACCACCCTAGTCATCCATATTAGTATGTTCTTTTCTGATATAAGTTGTGTCTGATTCTAGTCTGACACAGAGAATAGCTTTCAGTCACAAATAAAGAAAAAAACAGTAAAGGAATAAGAGTAGTTTGTAGTTGTATAGTAATATGCTATTCTTAATTCTCAACACATGAAAACCACATTTACAAACAATATGTAAAAATGGTAAAATGAATTATGCTATGCTTAGGTTTCTGGATTATATTTCAGGGTACGCAGTACTATTTGATATACATTTGCAATGAGAAGAATAGAAGAAAAGAAAAGAAAGGTTTGAGAAAAAAAGCAGCAAGTGGGGAAAAAAACACATAGTAAAAAAAAAAAGTACAGGTGTAATTCAGAGAAGTTACTGACCAAGTGATAATCTTCTTCATATCCTCCTAAAAATAGCCCCTAAAAAGAGTTTGATAAGAACAAGAATTTAAAGAATAATGATGCATTAATTCAAAGGATTGGGTCAAAATAAGAAAGTTTTATGCTTAGCAATGTACATACACAACCCAAAAGAATTTTCACAATAAACAGACAAAAAAATGTTGGATGCAACTGATACAAGTGGGATTTAAAACATGATGGAATCTAGTTGCAATTTTGCAAAAGTTGGATAAAAGCATTATGCTATTCACAGTAAAAGAACCTTTACAATGTATTTGCTGCTGTCTTCATAAATCACAAGGCTAATATCCAAATAGCCTTCTTGGGCCTCAGAAACCAACATACTTTAAGACTGATGACCCACCTAATCTTGGGTGGACCTCTGACCCAGTTTCTTAAATGCAGTATTCTTTATTTACTATTTATGATCATCTAAGATATCTAATGTTATTTCTGCTCCTGAGCTGAAATCCCTTACTGTGATATTATTAACAGGCCAATATAGGGTATTAATATATACTCCAAAACAGAAACAAATAAGCATTACCAAGTTCTGTCTCCTGCTATTATTAAAATTGTCACAAAAATACTTTATGTAGACTAATCAAGATTTATCTTAAAATATGTATGTGTTTATAAGTTTAACTACCCAGTTCTGCTACAGAGTGACTGTTTCTAACTTCTTAGGCACAAAACTTCTCTATAGTTTGTAGCCATATTGGTTCATTGTCAGCTTATATGCTCATTGCTCCTTTGTAGATAACATCCTTTGTTGTACATGACTCTTTTCTTTTCCCAGTCTTTATCTCCATCCCTTAACATGTTTATGTATAACAGTTATAACTCTTCCTTTTGCTAGACTACACATATCAAGCTTATCTTGCCTTCTGTTATGCTATGGGTCCAACATTTCCCTGATCATGACTGTATATATTTTAATGTCAATATGTTCTCTCTTGAACAGGACCATCCTGAAATATACACAGAGTTCAAGGAGGAGTCCTATCTGTAGTCTTATATTTGCCTTTTATTGAAGAAATGGGTGGGGAGGAAACTTCTCAAGATACACTGCAGGGAAACTTTTGCATGTGCATATCATGCTTGCAAGTTATTAATGTGATCAACTATTGCACTCATATATTTCTTTTCCTCTATTACTACTAAATGGTGAATTAAAAGTTTGTGGAAATTCTTCATATTATTGCTCTGAAAGCAGTAGTTCATTTTCTGTAGTACTATTTCTTTCTATTTCCATTGCTTCCAGTCTCAAGGTATTTTAGTTCTTCCTGTATGCCAGTTTAATCCTTCATCATGTTGACAGCACCTCATACCATCAACATATTTTCTCATTTTAGCATATTTTGATTCATAATAAAAGACTTCAATAAAATCTGTGGTTAAAGAAATTCTCTCCATCTTCAAAGGTTCTTCTTTTTTATTCTCTGTATCTACTGTGGTGAATCAGTTCATCTTAAGGCTTCTCAAAGATTTAGTTCTTCTTGGTGTCAGCATAAAGCTCTCGTGCCTTTCCTTTCATTCTGCCATATGTTTTCCTTTAAATAAGTAATTTTATCTTGCCAGTCCTTTAGGAAGCCTTCTTTAACTTCAGAGCTCAAAATTGTCTCACCTGTATTAGGTCAGTGACCTGATAATATTTTCAAGGGTGCCATATTTCTCTCCACAATTTCTATATAAATTTAGTAAAAGAGTCTGCCTCTAGCCCTGATGGTTGTGAAGAAAAAAAAAAATTACTGAATGCTGAAGCATCTGTCTGACTCTGAAATCTTGAAATTAAATCTTTAGGACCTTAAGATACTGTCTCCTTTTAGTATAGTACATGCTAGATAAGTCTTTTGTTAGGATGATTAAAATGCCAACATTGTTACAGTGATAAAATTACCTCTGTTGAATGTGGGGAGAAGAAAGAGCATAGATTGTGTTGTGAAGGACTCATATTCTGTGTGGTGATCAGCCTGGTGTCACTTGTGTATGATGTTCAGAAGAATGTCAGCATCTGTTCCATCTCCTGATCCCTAGGAAAAAGCTAGAGGAAGGAAAAGCCACAGGGAATACTTTTCAGAGTTCACTGGTGTGTATTTGCCTACACAAATTTTCCCCAGATCAGCATTTTATGTGGTATTCAGACCCAGAATAGTCATTACTGAATCAGTTTTATCACTTTTCTTTACAGTGAGATTGGAAATAATCTCCTTTGAAAAATTCATGAGGCTCTGAGCCCATCTGTGTGTGGCACCCATATCCTGAACCATACTTGTTCAGTAGGAGCAAGCCACAGGAGCCTAGTAAAGCGCATACCATCATTTTTCAATATCAGTAACTGGTGACATCTCAAATAGCTAGAATTTAGTTTGTGGACAAAACTTGGGATGATATCACTGCTTTCATCAAGTCATCTCAAGCTAAAGCCATCATGAACATATGGCCTTTAGAACAGCTTTGGCTTTCTCTCTCGTGTTAACAATAGGAATCAGAACTACCTTTCCTATAGGAGAGAGAGATACATCATTCTTGGAGGAGAAAAAAGCCATTGCTTTTTGCTCTTCCTTGGGATTTTTTTGTTGACTTTGGGTTTTGTTGTTGTTTATGTTTAGGTTTATTTTTTATTTTGTTTGTGGGAGGCAGTTGTTTGTTTTGGGCTTTTGGGGTTTTTTTTTTGGTTTTGTTTTGGGGGTTTTTTTGGTTGATGTTTGGGTGGTTTTTAAATGGAAAAAGCAAAAAGATATAAGGCAAAGTATTCACATACTTACCTAACTGATTGAGTCGTTTTACATCAACATTTCATTGTGGATGAAGAATCAAGCTTAAGAAATTGTGAATCTAGTTAAATTTGACATCAGCTGATAAAATTTCACTTAGTTGTGAATGTATGCTTTTTCTATTTTGCAAATGAATCCTGGCTGCAGAGAGCACAGTGGACCAAACTGAGATTATGACAACATGAGTACAAAACACAGAATTCTTAATTTCTGTACCACATATATTTTCAATCGAGCAACGTGCATTTTCCAGCAATTGAGCTTTGATACACACAGTTTTCTACAGGTAAATTAAATTGAAATTTTCTTGTTTATAATGAAACTATTTTATAAAGATGCAAAATTTTATAGTAAGCCACTTCCAGCCCAATAATTCCTTTCTCTCTAAAGATGCCTTTTTTAGCGCACTTAACACCTACTTAAGTAATGTTCCCTAGCTTGGCAAAAGGCTAATATCAAGAATATTTTGCATGAGATTTCTTATGATAATGAGATCTGAAAGTGATTAATTTAGAGACATACATAAACACTTCCAGTCTATCGTGAGCTATCATATTACTGTATAGAGATTAAGGAAATTATATTGAATTTACATTACAAGTGCAATCATGCATACCACAGCTTTTCCCTGTTGTTTTTCTGAGGTGTGAGAGAAGAGATACTACTTTTTTCTTACCGATACCTGGCTAGATATTTCTCTTTATTCCTGCTAACTCTTTTGTTACAGTATTTTAAACCAAATTGAAACATCTGAACTGGAATAATTCCACTTCCTCTTCAAGTCTGACTTCCACATTAATACAAAAAGAAAATATATATGTGCCCTATTTCAGATGTTATATTTTTATTGCATATTCTGAGACTTTGTACACAGTCAGCAATGATGCATAAAGTCTTGTACAGTCTAATGAATCATAAAAAATACTGTTGAAACACGGAATCTTGTGTACTTTTTACATCTCAGTATTATTATTCATAATAATAATAAAACATACGAGGGGAGCACCTCAGCTAGGGAATTAAGTTATTCTTTAGTTCCATCTTAGCTAGTCTTATATGTTCTAATTATCTAAGGCTCACCTACACTAGCAACGAATCCAGCACTATGGGTGTAAACCTGTTGAACAAAAGAATCAGTGTTGATTGTTTTGCTGATGCTGATGCTGCATCCTACAGGTATTTTGGAGTCATTTCTTTAGATAAGCTCTGTCACTACTTAATATTAGTGTTTGCAGCTCATGAGTTACACTCAGATTAGACCTTTTGGTTTAATTTTACCTAAAATCTAGCCCATGTGTTTTGACACATATGCCAAAGCGTGGTGATTTAATTTTGCTACCTTCTATGAGATTATGAGATTTTATGCAGTTGTATTTACTGCTGTAATCGCTGAGCAGTGGCCAGGGTTCCAGAAGCATGCTTTAGAAACCTTAAGTAACAAACTATTACATCATATTGAAGAGGAGTCCTCAAACAAGTCATAATCTTTCCTATTAAAAAAAAATAATAGACAAATTCAGTTTGTCTAGATTTAACTTCTAATGACTGTGACTACTTACACATTTTTCGCGGAAGTTAAGGAATTGAAACCCATTCTTACATGCGTGTCCCAAAGTTACCTCCCAGCTACATCTTTGAAACATCACAATAGATTGAGATTTTACTGCTCCCTTCATTTAAAGCATTATACACAGGTCTTGAGTCGTTCTCCTTCAGGTATACAGGCTGTGCCTTCCAAATCAACTATATTTTCTAATATTCCTCTTTCTCTATGCAACTGTTGAAAGTAAAAAGTTAATGGTTGCCAACATACCAATGGCTAGTCTCAACATCTAAAAGGCAATATTAGATTGACAAAAACTCAATTTAAAGACTTTAATTAAGTATTTATAAAACACATTACTGTCAGGAAAACAAAGGTAGCTCCCCCTTATTTCAACAGTAAAGTCAGATTTTTTGTCAGGTCACAGGCAAAGGGATTTACACAGAGCTATCCAAGTACTGGTTTCTGGTCTGAATGGTGTACTAGTAAGTTTTGGAAGAATCTAGAAAGAAGCTTGGTTACAGATCATTAAGAAATCACAGGGGCCTTTTGGCTTTACATCTACAAATTGCAGAAGTGCATACAATCAACTGTGAAAGACATTCCATTTCTCTGATATAAATGAAATAGCAAGAAGGAAAAAAATACAACTTCTTCCTTTCCCACAAAAACTATAAGGCTTGATGCCAAAAGGCTGTAAGGATTTTATTGCTTAAATAATAACTGGCTGCAGGCATCTGGACTCTACAACATGTTTATTCTGATGCAAAGCCAACAACCTTTTTTTTTTCCTGAAAACTAGGAGAAACTCATCCTTCTCCTAATGAAGCAGTTAACTGTCCTCTGCCTAGAATAGTCATAAAATGCTAATTTACACAAGGTCATGAGAAAGCAGTAGAGCAGAGCCCTGTGGGCTTCCGTGTCATACCAATAAGGACAATCCAGTCTTTTCCCTAAACCAAGAAGCCTCCTCCCTTTGTGTCACTGAACTTGATTTGTTCCAACACAGGCATGAGGTTTCCGGGTTTCTTCCTGACTGCAGCTTTGTTAATGTGTTTGCAGTGTCAAGAAAATGTTTGCATTTTCATCCTTAATATCAAAGTATGAGGTTTAAAAGCAATTTTTAAAACTCCAGGGTAAAACCAAATACTTCATAAAGAATGATGCCAACCAAGTACTTACCACTGATATCTTGTGAAGGATGTCTGCTCATATTTTAAACAGTCACAGAAAACCTGTTACATATATCAATTCATTTCAGCTTCACAACAAGAGGGACCTGAGTTTACAGATAAAATTTAGCACTGTGCACTTACTTATTTTCTTTCAATACAAATCCCATAGTAGAAAAATCTGATCCAGGAGAAAACAGGCACAGAGAGACTTTATTACTGATTAGTTGTTGGATTTGTTTTCTGGGTTTTTCTTTTTTTTTTTTTTTTTAAGTAAAATTCTACATAAACAAGACTGGCCATATTCAAGGTTAAGCACATACCCCTTCAAGTCAGTTTATGTTTCACTGTTTCTGCCTATAGATGCCAGTCACAATGAACCTCTATCCTCTGCTTGCGCAGGGAACATCTTTCAGCACAAGGTGCTCATCAAAGTGAGTGACCTGGAGATCTTTACACAAGTGATTCAGCTGATTGAAAATTAAAGCCACTGTAAGTGGTGCAGCCACTGATCATACTGTTATTTCTGAAACAGCTGAGCTGAAACAGTATTTTCCCTGTCCTAACATGCTGATGCTGTGAAGAATCAGGCCTTTGAAGTCATAGCTTAAACATTTACACTATCCTGCCCTGTTATCTACATATCTATCCATTTGCATCCTAGGTTACAGCAACAGGGCTACAAGCGAGTAGGCCAAGGCAAGTTATTTTTCCTATTCACTCAGCAAACATTGCATGGTCTAAAATATTGAGTACAGTTTTGGGTTCAGAAAATAAGTGTGTTGATCAGTTGAAGTTGGTACGTCATGGGAACCACCAAGATGATCAGAGGCTGGAGCACTCCCCCTTAAAGGAGAGCCTGGGACAACAGGATTTGTTCAGTCTAGGGAAGAGACGGCTTTGAGGGGACTCAATGCTAACTTTAGCTCCATCACTTAAGAGCCAGACTTTCCTCAGTGGTGCATGCTGGGAGGATGAGAGCCAAAGGCATAAGTTGAAACAGGAGAGGTTCAGTGAAGCAGAGATTGTGCAATCCTAGTCCTTGAGCATTTCAAGGTTTATAAGACCGGGTAAAGCACTGAGTAGCCCAGCCCAACCTCATAGCTGACTTTGATTTGAGCAAAAAGGTGGGACAAGAGCCCTCCTGTGAGGTACCTTTCTACCTGCATTATCCTGTGAACCTATGATTGTGTGTTGTGATTCAGATTTAGGTTTTCACAGCTTTATCTTAATACCTCTTACCTGTAGAAAAATGGAAAAAAATACCCATAAAGATAGTCTAATCTATAATGGTCACAGCTACATTGTTGACAGAGGATTTCCCCATCAGACTAAATTTGGTTTCTGAAAAAAATATCAACTGCTAAAGATGTAAGATGCTATATTCTATTTAATATTCAGATTTAATTCTGATTTTGACCAACTTTTCTATCACCAAATATAACTGAATTCCTGGTTTATATGTTAAAATTTGCATACAGAACTAAAACATCATCACAGATGGTGAATATGTTTTTGTGACCATTTGTAATGTGATAGTTTGTGGGTCATTCCACAATAAATGGGCATCTGGAATGGCCATTAAGGTTTGTCAAAATTATTACACGTCTTCAAATGATGGTGAGAATGGGTGGGTTAAAACTTAACCTCAGTAATAAGATCCATCCATAATTGGCAGAGACTGTAAAAATACCCCAGCTGTGCCAAACCAAGAGTAAGAAACCTCTACAGTGCCAAGAGAAAAGCTTTCTGAGGATCTTCTCTCAGACAAGGAAGTCCTGAATCAGGCAGGATGTGAAGGAAACTGAGTAGCTGCAGCAAAATAATCTCTCCATAAGTGAAAACTGGATAAGAGATATGACAAAGATAGGAATACATAGTCAGTTTTCATCATGGATAGAAGTTATTTGTGGAGTTCAAAAGGGTCAGTAAAGGGACTATGTTGATAAATCTGTTCAGGTTTGACATGGAGCAGAGGTAAGCCCTGACGTGACTCATGGTTTGCTGATGCCTGCTGTCTCATGGCAAGCAGGGGGCACTAGTCCTGTTTCCCCTCCTAGCAACTGACGGAAGACAGAATTCTATCCCCAGTCTTATGGTCTTGTCCAGTAAGACCTTTAGGATACATCATGAAAAAGTACAAACAGTAGGAGATAAAAACAACCTTAAAGTCTTGCAGACCCAGACCAGAAGACAATAATATGGAAAAGATTGTCAGGTGTGTATGCTTCTGCACATTAATATTTTAATGCATGCTTCTTTGCAGTATTGGCAACCTTTCTAATTCAGCTATGCATAATGGTTTCTGCTGGTAGTACATGCAAAATAATAGACTCCAAGAACACACAAACCTTTTTAAACAGCTCATTAGAAACAACAACAAAAAAAGTTCTCAGAGAACGAGAACTATAAGTCAAACCCTATCAAGCTAATAGATAGAGATTGTAGAGGATAACTGCTTTTTGTGAAGACTGAAGAGGTGTCTCCATTGTCTGATATGCTGGGACAGCAAAGAGAGAAATAACTTGAGATGGTAGCAGTAGCAAATGAGGTTGCAAGTAGTGTGCTAAGGAATGAGCAAATTGGTTGAGGCGCAATAAAAGAATTTCTGTCATCATTCTTATGCCATTTCCTTGGATGTCTTAAGTGAAGCCATCCAAACCTCCCCTAGAGCAATACTGTGCCCTCACAGTACTGGGTTTCAGTGCTTTCCAACACAGTGAGGTCAGTAAGAAGGTGTGAATATTTTCAGACTCTGAGCACAGCTATGCCAGGAGAACTCTTAGTGCAAGACTGACCCCAGAGATTTCATCAGCAATGAACATTTTGGTTTGTTTTGGTTTTTTTTTGTCTCAGTAACCACTCAAGGTTGATTATTCCATTTCCACAAATGTGGGGGAAAAAAGGTCACCAGCTTATTACATACTATTAATGTTAAATAACAACAATGAAAAAGCCACACCTCATTTGTTAATATGATATCTTTTGTGCACTTGTCACAATAATGGGAAACTGAAGGGCTTAATCTTTGATATTACATATTTACAAACCTCACAGATCAAACTCAAATGGTATTTCAACTGTACTTTACCTAGAGCTAGAAATGTCTAGGCAGATAGCCCAGAGCATATTTAGAGTTGCCCTGCAGTCAGTGAGACACATGAAGTGAGTATACAATGTCAAAATACTGTAAAAATAAGTCAGCTAGGATATAATTGTCTTGGATCATAGGTCTAGTGGGCTAAGACACCTAAGCCATTGGTAAATTACACAGACACTTTTACTTGATTCCCTGTTTTTTTTTTCAGTTCTGAAGTGATAATTCTGGTGAAGACGATCAAGACTGTTGAGGAGATTTTATTTAATACAGATGGACATGTTAATGCAGAGTGATCTACCCATCCCTCCAATTAGCCTACTAGGTGCAGCTTGATATAAAGCAGAGACTGGAGCCCTGAGGACATGAAGCAAGACAGGGAGAGCAACATAGCTCAGCATGTTTTCAGGAAATCCAATTATTTGTCTGAAGCTTTGAATTCAAAAGTGGATTCAGAAAGTCCTAAAGCAATTATGATTTGCACTGAAAGAGACTGGCTAAAGCCAGCAGCTAAACGCTTGTATTGTTTTTGGCTTGTGTGCTAAGTAAGGCCCTTTAGCACAATCACTTCAGCATGTAACTGAAATGAGTTTAGTTTTCAATAGGATTTTTCTTTCAAATAAGTTGATAAGAAACACACCAGTTTTCTTATTTTTAGTACAGACAGAAGGGCTCAGAAACAATCCTGGATTTCAAAATAATCACTTGAAAACTCTTAGGAGCTTTAAAGACAGTGTTGTGTTAAGTATCTTGCACAAGATGAACATTTGCCTGGGTGTGTATCCTCCAGTTAATCTCCTAACTGCGCTGTGGAAATATACCAACAAGATATGTAAATACTTCATGCGTGATAGTTACTTTGGTGAAAAAAAAAAAAAGTAATGATATTCTATGCATATTTTAATGCTTTTATCACCACCAAGGAAAAATGTGCCAATTAATTTGGATACTTAAAGATCCATACTTATGTACGATATATGCATAGCTTACATATATTACAACATTAAACTGCTTTAGTAATGGTACCAAGAGATACCTGAAATAATTCTAAAGGAACAGAGACATGGACAAATTATCTTCTGAGATTCTATACATTTATCTCGGGAATAGATGCTGACCTCGAACATATTTATGTAAAATCACTGTTCTCATATTTTATGTGTGCATGAATTTATGTCTTCCCTTCACATTTTGGTGATGAACACGACATAATTGGTTTTCAGAAGCCACCAAATATGGCAAAAGAAGAGCTACAAGGCATCAGTAACACTAGGAACTTTGTATTTTACCTATATATATTTAATGCAGATACTGTTTAATAGTTTTAGGCTAACTTGTTTCAATTTCAGAATCGCTTTATAGTGGAAGAACAATGCGCATTTTTAGTCATGTTCTCTAATTTTAAATCATTTATGTTACTCTTCTTGAAGATAAAAATCTGTTCTGTAAGAAACACCCTCCTGAGCTGTAGCTGCTAGATATAAAGTTTTCTTTTTTAAATTGCAGTCAAAATACCTCACAAGCAAAGTTGGCCCAAAGCTGAATTCCAAGTTCACTGGAAGTTTCTTTTTAATTTAGTTTTGATCTGACCTGTGGTGACTGTTTCCAATGTCCGTAGCCCAGGCAGACTCTGCAGGAATCCAGGCAGGGTTCTCTTTGAACTCTGTCTTAAGTTTGCTAAAACCTCATTGAACCCAAGATGTTTTAAATGAAAGACTTCAGTCTGTATGAAGTAGCATTTTTTGACAAAATTTTGTTTCCTTTGATAATTTCTGAACACTTCTATTTACAACATGCTTTGATTGAAGACAGACTGTTATGATGAAATGACAGACATTTCCTAATTATTCCCTTCCAAAGTCTTTTGGATGCCAGCTTCATCATAATTCATAAATGTGTCAGTCTACTTCTCTTTGACTCTGTGTTTTCAGTCACTTAATAAGAACCAATGTCTAATTGAGTAATCAGCTCAACATATTTTAATAAACTTCTAAAACAAACTCACAGGATAACCTGGTGACTAATTTCCAGGATTAGTTATCAGAAAAACTGAATTCTTGCTTGCTATTAGTACATGGGGTTTGGCCTACCACAAAAAACCTCTAAGAATGTCAATATAAGCTTCTGTGATGCATCCTCGAGCTGCTTTTGGCATTACATGTCCAGTCCCAAGCAATAATCATCCTTTTCTACCATTCCAACAATTCCCTTGTCTTCTCTGATTATTACTTAGGCCTGTTGTTCATTGATATGAGGTTTGGGTTTTGCCAACATTGAATATTTGACACATAACCACCCCAATGTGCCAGGATAGTTACCCAGCCCTATCCCAAGTTGTTTTGAGCGTTACTGTGGAAAAAAACAATGCTGTTAATCCTCTCTCTTGTATGTGAGTAGCTAATAACCAATGTAACAGAAACTGTGTTGGAAAGTGCTCCAGGCACACCACCCCTCTGATTTAGCATCTCTGGGCAGCTGACCAGACTGGCTGAAGGATGGGATGATCCTGCTGTTAGTTAATTGTGCATATGTAAAAGTTAGAATCAGACTGTCAAGCTGCATAACTGCAATTAGGAAGCCAGTCTCCATATTCAGCAGTATTCATGTGGGGTTTCTGAATTAGTAAACACTCTTGCAAGCTAGTTTACTTTCTGAAGGGTTTGCAGGAGGAAAAAAGCTGGTGTCACAAGTATGGCCAATTTTTTTCCTATATCATCCTCAGTTAAAGAAACAACTCTTGCATTTTTTAAAGAAATAGTAAGGAAAAAAACACAGATTACAAAAACAATAATAAACACAAGGATAATAAGTATACAGTATACATAACATGGAATGCATTATGTTAGCTTAGCTTGTATCAAATGTGAATTTTGTTCATAGAATACAATATATCTTATTATGCTTCTGTCATTTAAAATTTTGCATACATTCATACACACACACACATATATACAAAGAAAACTTTTTTTAAGCAATTTCAAAAAACTTAAATATTCAAAAATATCGCTACAAATATCTACACATCACAAAGGTGCTTTATGGTTGCTTTAAAAGTTAAATGTTCCTAGCCCTTTAGAAGAGTAAAGTATTGATTGTCAGACTGTGACATCAGAGAAGCAGAAAGATCACTGCTGTGGAACTTTCTCTTCCCCATCTGGGACTATAAGTAAAGCTTGTTTTGGATAAGCATGTGATCAATGTCCCTATTTTGATGGCATTTTTCTGTGTTACATCTTAATAATATTTGAGATAATGTGATTACTGGTCTGTCTTTCTAAAAAGAAAATGCAAACAGTGAGTATAGTGCAGAAATCTGTACCAGTTGTTGCTTAATTCCTTGGTGGAATTTAATACAGAGGTGACCTGGTGGAATTTGTGACAGAGATGACCTATGACGTCCTAAGTGGTTTGATTTGGTGTATCTAAGTGCCTCTCCCTGAACATTACATTAGATTTGTTCTTTGAAGGCATTTGAGGTAGAATTCTCCTTGGAAGACATGACAAAGAAGAATTACCAGGCTGTTCTCCATTAATAGATTTGTTTCATTATGTAACTGCCAAGTTTTCTTTAGAGTTTTCTGTTTGTGGTTTTTTCCATATACCATTCTAAGGCAGAGATACTCTTTAATATAAGAAAAGTTTTGAGGTTTATGTCACAATGGTGCTTTGGCATCATGAGCCTGTACTGGAAAGCAATTTTTGACTGTGATTTTTAAGTAATAAAGGCACTTTTAGAAACCAAACAGTCCTTTTGGTTTTTAAGAATTAGAATAAATTTTATCTTGAATACATTTTATTGCTCCTTTTCATATTCTGAATTTTAAGTGCACACCTTGAGTAACAATAACATAAAATTATCTATGAATGATTGTGAATAAATTTCTTGTGAAAGTTTTATCCAGCGAGGATGGTGTTGGACTGACCCCTTTGTGACCATATGGAAAAAAGGTATATATTCACTGGAATGCATAACTCCACTGTTTACACTAAAATGGTGTACGAACCAGCCAAACCTTCACAAACCATGGTTTAATGTTTTTCTCAAGTGAGGTTTCAAATACTAGTAAAACCTACATTTCATGCACTTCCAACATCTGCACATACAGAAATGGCATTGTGTTGACATTAACCAAAACATTTAAAGGACAAGCCCTAGAAAAGAACTCATGGCTTTATATTACTGAGGAAGGCTGATGAGGAGGGGGCACGCCAACACCTGTTTTGTGGCACCCTATGGAGAAGCTTGTGCCCTGTGATTCCTTTCAGTTTCTCTTCTTCAATCACTGCCATTTCTCACTGTTTCCCTACCCCCAACTGCCTTGAAGCTTACCTTGAGTTTTAATTTCCCTGTGTCACTTATATCGTCATGTATTCAATTTTAAATGTTGTTTGTTCTTTCTTTTTTCTTGAAAGCACCCTCTGTCAGTACAAGTATTATCATAAAATAATATTATGCTACAGGAAAACACCCAAAGAAAGTAGTTAGCGCATAAAAAAAAGACTATTTCATTAAAAGGCTATTACACTTCTCCCAGCTTCCTGCTTTTGAAGTTAATTGCTTTGAGTGGCCCATTGGACTAGAATGATAAGGATTTTATATATTGTGACATCAGGGATGTCAAAGACTTGTGATTTCCCTGAGTTCCTCATCTGGTTAAAGATAGGGAAGCAGGAGCCTAAGAACAAGACTCCAACTGGTAATATTTTACTTCATGAGCTGCTAAAACCAACCACTTGCAGACACCGAGGCAAAGAAGAGTCTGTAGCACCTGGTCTAGTTATGGCTGAACACGTTTTGAAAGAAGAATGCAGCATACATTTTGGACCAGATTAGTCTCAAGGCCTGAGTAGTTTTATAATGGCTTTTCTCTGCTTTACCTGTGGGTTCAACTCTCCTTAGCAGAAATTGGTTTATGAGGAGAAGAATTATTCATGGAAATTTCTGTCCACCTTCCCCTGCATCATGTGTTGGTTATACTAGATACTGAATAGGGAACCTGTACTGCAGGACATCAAACTGTAAAGAACTGAGGGATAACCCAACCTTCTCTGGGGTTGAACATATCAGAAATCAGTGCCCAGAATCTACTTATACACTTGAGCAAATTAGACAGCTCATCACACAAAGTTTTACAGGTGTAGAAGTGGTAGTAATCTCCTGATAGGCAACAAGACACAACAGTCAGCTTATTGCTATGTTTTGACTGCCAGTCTCTGCTGAAACACTTTTCATTTTACAATCCAAATTTCTCAAGTGAAAGCCATAATTACTCACTTACAAAATTTGCTGGGGTAATTGTTCTTTCGTCACGTTAACTGAAACTATGTTTGCAAAGACAAATCAGCATCAGTGGAGTTGGAGGGAAAAAATTAATGACTCTAACCCACTGAGCAAAACACATATAGAAAGAAGACATCTAAGTTCTCATTCCTGATCCAACGATTCTTGAATTACACTGTACCCTGGAGCTCGAAGTTATATAGCCCCAGGGACAATTAAATTGGACTCAGCCTTCAAAGTTCTGCAGATCTCCTGCATTGCACTCTGGATGAAAAGATGTGTACCTTTTGTGCTAGTCCTTAGAGTTGTTCTGTCTGCCTTCTTTGTGGCAGACAAGGCGGAACGATCTGGGTAGGACTCACCTTTCCCTCTTTTATGGGAACTGCACCTAAACCAGCAAGTACTGAAAATGGATAGACTTAGTGAAAGACATTGCCAACTATCATAATGCATTGAATCAGAATGCATAAAACATTGCATAGAAAAATTCCCTCTGGGTTTGTGTTCCTTTATTTTCTTCCTTTCCCCCCCTCCCCTAACAAAGATGCATTTGATGATTTGTCCTTGAAAACATGGTGTTTCTTCACCAAATGTAGGCTTCATACAAAATGAAACACTTCTTTGGTTAGCTATTTCAATTAATTTTTTTTCATGTAACTATATAACTTAAAATACATTTCAATTCTTAATTATTAGTGTACTAGGAATGAAGAATGGCCCATTTTTTAGTGATTAGATTATTGTTCTTCTTGCCCTCCAGGATTTATACTACGTAACATTTAGATTAAAACCATCACAGAATTAAAAGTGCACGAATATAAAATTACTGCACTGTTTTGTTAGCTAGGCTGTGCTCTATTCCATGTGGTGGGGGGAAAAAATAAGAAAAGAAAAATTATTTTATTAAAACACTAGTGTATTTTAAAAATGGAATTATTTAGTGCAGTTTGCATATTTCTGTTTACCATGGACAAAATGTAAAAAAAAAAAAAAAATCAAGTGCTTTATAGGAATTTCATAAGCACTTATCCTTTTTTCCTTCTCCATGGTGTAAGTGGGCATCAACCTCTTTAAGTACCTCTGAAATCCTGCCTCATTCTTCACCCTCAGAAAATGCAAACAAACTATTGTAGTTACAGTATGGAGAGATAAATGGTGAACATCTCTTCTAACACAATTGCAGTGGCAACATGCCACAGGAATTCTGGCTTGGGCTATGATTCTCTGAGCACCTTGCCTGAGATCAGGTATGATCAGGCTCATTGGCTACTCCAAAGTGATGTCATAACTGCCTGACAACAAACCTCGCAATTAGAATGATGGTGTACCCAAATCCTAAGCCTTCTAATATTTTTGAATGTTCTCAAGAGAATGTGATGATTGGTTGTTGCAGCTTGATGTGCTATATGGACACTCAATAATAATTATCTCTGAATCCTTACAGTAATGCCCATAAGAGGGGAACTCGCAGCAGTGCTTTGCCTGTCCTATACCCTTTTGTTAGTTTGTTTCAGACTGTTAGTAAGGAGTGAAAAGGATTTTTATTTTTTTTTAATTCACCAAGAGTTCAATTTCCAAACCACAAGTCCCAGGAGTCCGAAGCAAGGTGCTCAAACTAACTGCTCTGCTGCAGCTAAGTTAGAACTTGATTTTCCCATTGGCAGATTGGGCCACTCTACTTTACATATTTAACACATGCTTGCATTCCTGCTTTGTTGAACTCATCAGAGATGCCTAATGTCTCTTTCACATAGCAAAGACAATCTTTTTACGATCTGAGAAAGTCAAGCTGCTTTCCATGTTGCAGCTTTGCAAATTTAAGGCCTAAACACCCTCTAGACCATGCCCTTCTAAGTATGCCAGAGGATGGTTGGTGTGGCATCCATGAACACTTGGCAGGCCCACACAGACCCTCCACACAAAAATAATGTGCACAGAAAGTTAATAAGTGGAGGTCCTCACTCCCAAACAATATCTGGTTTTAATAATTTAAATAGCTGATTGTAGGAAATCTTTTTTTTTCAGTTTTGGTTTTTGTTGCTCAGAAATTTTACTTAAAAGTTCACTGAAATAAGTTAAATGTAAAATGCATTAAAAGCACTGTTTGTTTCAACATGTGGCTCCATTGCCAGAGTACTACTGCACTGTTATCTCCAGGTATTTATTTGCTTATACCACATCTGATACCGAGATATGTGGTAAGACATAAGATGCCTGGTTTTGCTTCATGGTTTGCACAGATTTATAATGGAGAATTATTTAGCTCTACATTTGAAACAAGTTTATTACATTAACAAATAAAATCCATGCAATTTGATTTGGTAAATGTGTGTCATGTCTTGCGTTTGTGATCAGTGGGTTGCAACATCTTAGAAAAGCCATGTTTGGACTAAGTGGTCTAATAGATCTTTCCTATGGCTAGATCTTGAGATTCTAAGTTTCCCTTAATTCTGGCAGAAATTGAGCAGCTGAAGATTTATCTATATTCTAGTATAAGTGACAGGACACCTTTTGCTTTAAAGGAGACCTCTTATTTAAAACAAAAAGTGCTCTGTCCATGGTGAGATAATACCCAGAATAAACAAAGGTTGTCCAATTTCATCCCACATAAAGAGTGCACAATTTGCAGTGTGCAATCCTTGTTATTGGATGGCTTTAAAAGGTCAGCTGCATTACTCATTACAGGGCATTTCTACCTTACGTGTTATTTGTAAGATATTGCGGTTTCCCATAGAAATGCTGGCAATGGCAAAAAAAAGCTCTAAGATTTTGACCTCCCAATGTTACATGCTAAAGGACCATCAAGACTGAACAATATGAACAGCCAAGGGTATATTAAACTAAGCAGACTTTTTCATCTCCTTCCAATTTAGTCTTATTTAATTTAGCTTTTAATAAAATGCATTCCTGTTAGCCATCACTTCACCCTATTGTCTGTACAGCTTCAAATGACTGCCTTTTAGTGCTATGAATAGCCAAAGTAAAAATCTATAGTTACATTAGTTGCAGGTTATTGGTCAATAAGTGTTCATTAAACACTACACTTATTCTTTTCAATTTACAGTGTTATTTGTTTTCTTATTTCATTGGCTTTGATAGGTCTTTTAAGACTTACTTTTTCTAAAAGTATCAGCCTCTGACAGTAGAGCACAGCCAAGCTCTGCTACATACAGTTAAAGCTCTCAATTCGTACTCACTCTCTTGAAACTTATGGTGATTGTTTGCTCAAAATATATGTAGATAAAAAAAATAAATTGAACCTCAGAAGAATTTTGGTTCCTGATTTATTTTAACCAGGATCATTGAGGCTTTTTTTTTTCCTATGTCAATCGATCACAGAAAAGCCAAAGGAAAGCATATTAGTGTTTATGGTGGGAAAAAAATAAAAGGTATTACAAACAAATGTTAAGCTTAAATGTAATATTTTGATCTTTAAACTTTGAAAAAAACCTCAGCAATATAATTTAGTGTTTGAGTTCACAGCAATTGGCTTAAAGTTTATATTAATTTACAATGTCACAAATACAGAAGTCTAGTCATAGTAAATGCCTCACAATACTCTTCCCAAAAACAGTGACTTTGCCAAAATTGCATTAGTATTAATTTTAAATGTAGTTAAAACAAATGGGGAAAGTGTGACAAAAAAAAACTTCACAGCAAAATTTTAGCTTGAGGGCATATTAACTTACAAGGGACAAACTTATCTTCAATATAAAAGGTTTTCAATCTGGTGATAGATAATAAAGATGCGGTTCTTTTATAGCTACACATATCTAATTCACATTCTGGTTGTGTGAAGAAACTTGCTGATTTTCTAAAACTATATTTTATAGTAGAGAGAGAGAGAGGATGCTTTCTTCTGTCGCCGTCAAGAAATGCATCTTATTGTATTCAAAAACTGACAAAAACAACAGCAACAATAACATGATGTTTGTATAAAACCCAAAGATTTGTGATTTTCTGCCCGGGAAACTAGACTGTAATCTTAAAAAAAAAAAAAAAAGGAGGTGCCAAGTACTTAATGGACCTATAAGAGAAGAAACCCCAAACAAATCTGCTTGAAATTGCAAATGGATCATCAAGAACATATAATGAAAAGCTGTTGAGGACTCTTAGGGTAGCTGTCTTGATCTCTCACAGCAATGTGCTCATCAATTTAAGCAAATCTTTCTATATTAAACCAGCTCCGCACTCACAGATGGAAAGATTTTCTGTAATATTTTATCTAGAATATGTCTGAGTTTTGTAGCTGTTGAAACAAAATTTTCTACTGCATTATGCCTTTCTAAATGGGGTCCTGGTCCAAGGACTGACCATTGTTTAACTAAAACAGGAAAGAAATTAACAAAGTGGTCTCGTAGTAGTCTTCAAATGTCAAGCATATTGTGATACTCTTATTGAAAGAGAAAAAGAAGATTGGAAAATTCCATGCAGAAATATATGTTTTGAGCAAGTAAAGCATCATCTGATTGTCCATAATCTTCTTCAATTAATAGGTTTTTACATCACTCTTTGCATGCCTTGGTTTTAATTTCATGTAATGATTTCTTACTGGTTCAATACAAATACAGGAGTAGAAAAGAGTACACCAGGTTCAGCACGTCAGTTCATGAATATTTGACAAATTGTTTTTATTTGATATGATCTATGCAGGATCACTTCTATTCCCAAGGTTGATTGTTGGGGTTTTTTTCCAGATCTGAGTAAGAACAGTTATTTTTAACAGCAATATGACATTTCCCTTCTAGCCTCATTCCAGTCAACCTATTCATTTCTTCCCAACAGAATGGATGACCTGTCCTTGTGGATATAACCACAGTGCTTCCCAAGTCAGACTGAACTGTGTGTTTTCTGCCTTTTCTTCATTGTCACTTCTCCCAATATCAGCTTTAAGAGAACAATTAATAGTATGTTAAATTTCTTAAGGAATAAGTAGTGTGGTTCAGTGAATAAGTAAGATTTTATCAACTAAAAAAAGTAAATATTATAAAATATGATATTTGAAGTGGATGCTACCATGAATGAGAGGTTTCATTCACTTAAACAATCACCATCAAATGTATTGGCAAAAAGAAGGTTTTAACATGAATTTGTGAAAGCACAGCTTCACAGAATTCAATGGCAAGATTCACCCTCTTACTTACTACATGTATGAAACATAGAATGGAAAATTGGATTAGAATCGATTTATAGTCATTCACATAGAGACAGGAGATGCTAAGGGAGAAGGGTGCAAAGGATATGGGTGCAAAAAGATAGATACGAAAGGGTATAGTAGCACTTAGTCATTGATTAAATTAATATTTATAAACTGATTCTATAGTATTAACTATAGTTGTGACAATTAACAGGTACCTATCAAAAATGCTCAGGTTTAGTGAAGTAGGCCAAATTCCTTTTTATTTCTCAACAGGCATAGTTTGCATCTTGATGGATGAGTGTGGACAGGGGATATCAGACTAGATCTCATCGTTGCCTTAAGGAAAGGGGAAAAAACTTTCCAAGACAACTTTATGTGGGTAAAGCAGAGAAGAGTTCTTTTACTTATAGGGTTTTGGGGTACAGAATATAAAGGAGTATAAAAGAGTATATAAAGTATAAAAAGTATAAAAGAGTACAACATGTGTTGATAAGTAACTGTGGAGGTTTGGGTTGGCACCCTGCCAAGCCCAAGGCCCAGCCACACGGATTTCCCCCATCCAGGAGAGAAGGGAAAAAAAA
>WBMV01001020.1:0-96693 GCA_013396655.1 Campylorhamphus procurvoides
CCTGGGTGGGCAATAAAATGCCAAGGTAAGGAAAAGACTGTGGGGTGCTGGTTGTACCAGGGTGGGCAATACAAAGGTCAGGGTAAGGAAAAGACCAGGGGGTGCTGGCCATGCCAGGGTGGGCAGTACAAAGGTCAAGGCAGGGAAAGGACTGGGGAATCTTGGCCATGCCAGGGTGGGCAATAAAGGCCAAAGCAGGGAAAGGACCATGGGGTGCTGGCCATGCCAGAGTGGGCAATAAAAAGGCCAAGGGCATCCTGGCCTGTGTGAGTGATGGTGTGGCTGGCAGGACCAGGGCAGAGGTTGCCAAGCCATGCTGGGCACTGGCGAGGCTGCACCACAAATTCTGGGTTTGGTTTTAGGCTCCCCAGTTCCCAAAGGTGCCGCAGCAAGTCCAGGGAAGGGAATGGACTTGGGGAAGGGTCTGTAGTACGTGTCCTTTGGGGAGGGAGCTGGGGGGGCTCAGCCTGGAGAAGAGGAGGCTCAGGGGAGACCTTCTCGCTCCTCAACTCCCTGACAGGAGGGGGGATTCAGGTGGGGATCAGGCTCTGCTCCCTGGGGAACAGGGACAGGACAAGAGGACAGAACCTCAGGCTGCACCAGGACAGGGTCAGGTTGGACATCAGGAATATTTTCTGCACACAAAGGGTGATTAAACATTGCAATGGGCTGCCCAGGGAGGTGGTGGAGTTGCTGTTCTTGGAGGTGTTTAAGGAAACACTGGTCTTGACCCTGAGTGCCATGGTCTGGTTCACAAGATGATGATCAGTCAAAGGTTGGACTCGATGACCTCAGAGGCCTTTTCCAAGCTAAATGATTCTGTAAATCCATCCCCCGGGTTGTTGTCCCTGACCTCTCACCCTTGCACAGTGTGGATGGCCCTGATGCTGTGTCCTTCAAACAAGAGGAACTGGCCTCAAGTGGTGCCAGGGGCGATTCAGGTTGGATATTAGGAAAAATTAAGAGTGGTCAAGCCACTGGAATGCGCTGCCCAGGGAAGTGGTGGAGTCACCATCCATGGAATGTTCAAAAAATGAGTAGATGTGGCACCTTGCCATATGGTTTAGTGGGAACGATGGTGTTTGGTCAAATGTTGGACTTGACTTGGAAGGTCTTTTCCAGCCTTTATGATTCTATGGCATGGGTTTGGCTTTGGCAGACTGCATGGTCTGTTGAAGTCAGGTGTTGGTGTGGAGGATTTGGCCTTTGTCATCAGCAGGGACAGGTCCCAGCTGGGTTGGTGGCCTGTTGCTGTGTCCCTGAGGCTTTGCAGAGGAACTTGTCTGGTAAATCCCACTGCCTCACCTGTGTCTGCTGGGTGATGAGGTGATGGGACAGGATGGAGAAGGAGTGCACTATGCCCCCATCCCCATTAGAGACAGCGGGGACCTGCACTAGGGACCCAGAGTGGGCTCTACAGCTCTGGGGCTCTGATGTGACGACACGAAGGATGTGCCTGGGCAGATCTGCCAGTGAAGGGCTTTAGACTGGGAAACTGGACTAGTTGGTTCTGATTGTAACCCTGAACACAACTCCTTTTCCCATTTAGTCCCTGTGAATTGAGCAAGCTGTAAGATGCATCCTGTGGGAATATACACAATGTGACTTCTTCCTGCTCCTACAAGAGAAGTTACATAAATCAAGCAGATCACAGATTGCAAAGGACTGTGATAGCACTTAACTTGGAGAGACAGAAAAAAATTGTAAGTGTTGTTATACCTGGAAGATTAAAGTACAAATATAGCTTGGATGGGGCTTGGAGCAGCCTGGTCTAGTGGAAAGTGTCCCTGCCCGTGGCAGGGGTTTAGAATGAGATGAGCTTTAAGGTCCCTTCCAACCCAAACCATTCTATGATTCTATGGCTCTGGTGTCTGGCAAGAGATGCTGTCTGGACTTGAGAACTGAATCCCGCTCGTTTGAATTAATAGTCAAAATTGAGAATGCACATCTGCCCCATGTGTTCCTCCCGTATGGATTACCTGTGTCCTGCTGCTGCCATGTATAAGTGCTTTCATTTTTTAGTGCAGTATTTAATTATCCTCTAAGCTGGCAGCTCCCAGGCTGTGGTTTGTGGACCAGTAATTATATTAAAAGCTGGGTGGTCACGTGAGGTTTTGTTTTCAGACTCAGTGCTTAAACAGGCCTCTAGGTTTCTCTTTTCCTTGTAAGAAAAAGGAGGGTAGAAAAAAAAATACTACAAGAACTGTAAAGAATAACAAGACCATCCCCAGGATGAAGTGAAAAGGGTGTTTTTTCTCTTCTGTAATATTTTGTCTGTATCTTGTGGAGATTTGTTTTAAATAACCTCTTCTCTTTCGCTCTGTTGCAAATGCTTTGTGACTGTCCAGGGTGCAAATGGGAAGGGATCGCTTGCCTTTTAGCTTGTGCTTTTCCACAGACTCCAGAGGGTCTCCTGGTGTTAGACCAATGAGGTGTTTAATGTTAAAAATTACTTAAATCAAAAGATATTTCATGAGAGTTTTGATACTAGACAGAAAAACCTGGTAATTCACAGCACAGATTTCCAGTTGCCTTCCACTGAGGGGGACAGGGCACTTCTGTGTCCTCCTTCTGTCCCTGGCCAAGCACGATGCAACAGCCAAGTGCTTTTGTGCTGCTTGTTTTCAGGCTGTGCTCAGCTCCTGGATTCCCATGCCTTTGGCTTCCCGGTCCAGAAAGGTGCCATCCCTGTTAGAGTTCCTGGGAGCATAGTGCTGGCCCTGGGAGAAGTTTGCTAGCACAGCTACTGCAGGGTTATGCCCTGCTAACTTTGAGTTTTGCAGCATTTTGGGCTTTAAATCAAAACGAGGGCACTTAATGCAAGTTTTCTGTATTTAATTACAGCAGCCATATCAGGATGCATAATGAGCTGCTAATATATTACCCCTGTGGATGGTGGAATTGCTGGCGCACCAAAGGTGCTGACTCAGATCTGTCCACTGTCCTTGATTTGGCATCCTTGTCTTTCCTCAGTTTAGTGTTTTGTGACACTAAAGGCTTTGATTTAAGATACAGCACCGTCATAAAAGAGGTGACAGTAACAGCTGAGCTCTCTGTTAAAATACTGTATATTATTTATTTCAAACTGTTTGGGTATATAGGCATTTTCCTGGAATTTTATTACCTTTTATTGGAGGCCATTTCAGGATTTTATTACTTTTCTCTCTGATTTTGTTTATGTGTCAGAGACTTGAAAATAAGGGAATTGCTTAGTTGTCATCTCCAGTGAGGTTTTTAGAAGATGTTGCTGAGTTTACGACTCTGCCCCAGAACAGGAGGAAGAACAAACTAGTCTGTAGGGCTCTGGACTGGGACTGATCTTCCTTTTCTTCCTCCACTTTCTTTGTGGCTTTGGGCAAATCACTTCTCTGTGCCTTGGGTCAAATATGATGCCAGCAAACATGGGAATTTCTGCCTGCAGCTTCCTGTTGCATGAAGCCATGTGGTGGCACTGACTCAGTTGTCACTCTCTGTCTCTCTGGGACATTCAGCCCCTTGGTCATCAGAACCTCTTGCCTTCTGTGGTTGGTGTTTGCTCGTCCTTCCTTACACCCCATTTCTAGTCAGGGCTTTCCTGTGGATTGAGGCAGGAATTGCTGCCTTGCCAAAGAAATTCAGCTTATTTGGCTTGTGTACAGGTAGAGCTTAGTCCTGCTGTCCATGGGGGTTCTATTCCTGTTACTGCTCAGTAGGGAGGCTGCAGATATGATTCACCTTACAAGATTTACAACCAGGTAGGAATATTTGGCTGGAAGTCCCTGCTGTATAAATATATGAGTTGAAAAATTAGCAAAGAGCCTTTTTTACCAGCACCAGGGAGGGGGAACCAGTCATGGAGTAGTGATAATCTTAAGGTTTCTCAAAGTCTGGACCAGCAGCTGGAGTTGTATGGGGATGGTATACAGCGTTAACATGTTTCTGAATGTTGTGACCTTCAGCTCTCAGGTAAGGCCAAATCCAAGGTTTCCAAATTTCCATTTTGGCCACAAACGGAGGTGACTTCAGACACTGCCCATTTGGGGCTGCCTGGGTAATCTTTGTACAACTCACAAGAATAATGCCTGCAGAAGGAATACCAGGAAAGTTTTTGATGCATTCTGGCTGTCATGTTCTATTAATGAAGCTGATGAACTGTAAATGAGGAGAGCTAAGCATCCAGTGACCAGTCAGCACCCCAGAGACCTTCAGTAATTATTTTGTGGACACAGAATGAGAAACTCTCAACTTAAAATACTAATACAGGCTCGTGTCTTTCTGCTGGTTATGAAGAAAAACAGCTTTTGAAGTCCCCCAGGGAAGTAGCAGGAGGACAGAGTCCTTCACAAAACTTTTCAGTTTCTCATCATTGGCATGTTTAGCCAAAACTCCCCTTCCTCAGCTACCAGTCTCAGGTCCCCTGATATGTTAAATTCCTTGTTGGTTTCTCATGCATTGTGGCATCTTGCAGCAAAAAGAGGGGAGCCAAAATTTTTATTTCATTCTTCCCAACAAAACCGCTGCAAGCCTTTTTAATATATCTTAAAATAGCAAACAGGGCAAAAGTGCACTTTTTTTTTCCCTGCTCTTGATGGATGAAATTTAACTACTGTTCCTTGATTTGTATTACTATCGATGTTACTAACAGTCTTCCCCGACGCTGGAACAGCCTTTGAATGCCAAATCTCAAGAGAGGAAACTGCTGTCATGTTTTGATGATGGCAGTGGAAAATTAATATTAAAACAGATTTATTTTTTTTATCCATCTTGGCCAATTTTTGCAGGTTGGCAGTCGAACTAAAGAATTGCCAAGCAGGCATTTTCCATACAGATAATGAATTTGCATTTTATTCCCCTGTTTGTTTTGCTCTTTTAAAACAAGTGGTCCAATCCACCTCTGAGCACAGAAGAAAACATTTAGGCTGCATGAATTGTGGCTGATTTATAGGAGTTAACTGTTGCTAGGCTGTTCTCCTATTTCTCCACGAAACACGATATGTTGTTTTAAAGGCCAGCTAAGATGTTCTAATTTGAATGAATTGCTCACTGGGAGACAGTCAGATGTACAGAAAATTAATTTCAGTTACAGTCACTCATATCCTCTAACACTTTAAATGAAAACATAGTGTAACTAATAAATATCTCTCAGCATGGGCATGCTCTCTTTAAAGCCTGATTAATGATTCCATCCTCAGCATAAAATCCCCACCCTGTTAAGGTGAAGAATTGTTCGTTGATTTAAGCACTTCACCTGCCTGAACACTTGAGCATATTCATAAAACATTTGCTGAATAGGGTTTGGTTTTGCTTGGCTAACAAAATGTCCATCTAGCAGCCTTTGCCTGTCTCCAGGACATGTCCTCCTGTCCCCTCCCTCTGTGCTGGACTTTCTTGGGGCTGTGCCCTCTGTTATAGCGTGATAACTGTGGCATTTGAAGCTGTGGTTGTGCTCTGCCTTCTAGTCTTTCATCCATCATCCCTGTGGGATATACAACACTTTCATTAAAAAATTAAAATACCCCCAATCAACCAACCAAAAAAAAACCCCACCCAGCAAAAGAACCAAAAACCAACCCATGTTTTGTGTAAATTCATTTCCTATCACAGTGATATTTTAATTTTGGTGAGATTCATTTTGCCTCTGACACTTGTGTGCAAGGGCATTTGTTTCCTATGAAGAAGTGGCCCTGATCACAGGCAGATCTGGTGGGTCCTGCCCCATGTCCCCTGGTTTTTCCAGGCAGAGGCAGAGACATGTTCACTTACGCATTCTCCTGAGCTGGCTTCAAGAAAATATCTCTGTTACCCAAATCTCAGCCTGCTAATTGCTCTGTTCTTGAGGCAATTGTCAGTGCTGGCCACAGGGCAGGAACCTGGTTGTGCATTGGAGCCCTGGGGATGTGTAACCTCTCTCAGACCTTTGTGGTCCCCTTTGTGGGGAGTTACAGGGGAGATGAGTCTGCTGGACTTCCCTACATCCACTCTGTGGAAAACTTCTGAATCCCACTGGCACCAAGGCCATTTTATACTGACCATAACATTTTTTTTCTATAAATCTGCCCACCAGTTCTGGCTCATTCCCTTGCTTCCTTGTGTCTCTTATTTCCCCCCCCACATTTTAATTTCTGCCTTGCTTTTGACAAACTGGTCCATCTCTGGCACTCAGGCCCTGACTTGTCTCTCACACAGTGCTTCCATGCATTCAGGTGCCTCGGAGCAAATGCAGGAGCTGCCTGGCATTCCTTTGCTCTGAGTGTGTCCCCTGGCCTTCCAGAGGACTTTGAAAATAATTAAGCAGAGTCTGTTTACTTGAGCTTTGTGTGGAAGCAGGTGAATTTCAGCCTTAATGAATAATCATCTCTGTAGAAACCCTAATCAACAGAATTTTTCTTGATGCTGGTGGAGGATGAGGCATTTGGCAGGGTGATAAACATAACATTAGTGAGAAATCACTTGCTGGTTATCCCTGTTGGGTAATGCATGCAAAATAAATGAGCTGCATAACAAAATTGCTTCCCTTGCATCACACAAAGGAAACACAGGGATGCAAAGGTGCTAAAATAGGGGTAAGATGGATTTGTCTCTCTTGTTTGTCCCCCCAAAACCTTTCTTCTGGCCTAATAACAAAATTACCCTGAAACCATCCAAACCCAGGATTTTCCTTGTGCAAGTCCCCTTTGCTTTGTTCTAACAGAAGGAATTTTCTTCTCTTTAGGTGAAACTTGGAACCTGTAACACCCCCAAGCCAAGCTTCTTTGATTTTGAGGGAAAGCAGAAATGGTAAGAGGAAATCCTTGTAATTCCTAGCAATTTCTGGCTCTACTTTTTGTTTGTCAACTATCTCTTGGAGGGATTATGGACCTAGAGGATGTCAAATGGGAGAGTCTGCCACTGAACTGGTTCTAAAATCCTTTGTTTAACAGGGAAATGTTTGCTACTGTGCCTGATTGCAGATGTGAAATGCAAGATTCCTCTATTTTACCTTGTTCATCCAGAACTAGCCTGCATACAACAAGAATGCTGTGCAAACAGCTCCAGCTTTGTGAACACAAACTGTGTTCCAGCCTGGGTCAGGATCCCCTGAAAGATCCTTTCAGAGCCAAGTGCTGCAGTGACAGTGGCCATTCATGGCCTCAGGGAAGAGTTGACCATTCCAAACTGAATGGAAGATGCCTTCACGTCCCCTGAAAGGATGTAGATGAATCTGATCACTGTGTTCCACTGCTGACACTGTGAATACATGTTGTGCTGTCTCTGAGGGACTCACTGGTGTTTTTCTGTGTCTCCTAGGGAGGCCTGGAAAGCCCTGGGAGATACCAGCCCTCACCAAGCTATGCAGGAGTACGTTGCTGCAGTGAAGAAACTCGACCCCAGCTGGAACCCACAGGTAGGAAACATGAAAATCCCGTTCGGGAAACAAACCAGCATTTGTCTTTGTGAAGCTGACAATGGTTCAAGCTTCACACAGATTTTAATTGCTGCATGGCAAACTTCATTTTGAGCAGATTAAAGTCTAAATTCATTTTTAAAACTCTCCTTTTGTTATGACTGGAACATGAAGGACCATCTCGTTCATTCATAATGATCTTCATTGGAGCGAGCGCATGCACAGGGTTGGTTTGGCTGCAGTGATCTAATTTATTTTGCTCTTATTGGCTCATGCTGTATTTAGCATGTAAAGATACTTTTTGTCCTTTTCTCATCTTTCTCTTTTCAACTACTATTTCAATGTTGATCAATAGAAAGCAATCTCCATGAAAGTGACATGAACTGAATGATCAATTCTAAAAATGTTTCCTTTTTGTTTTGATGCAGCAAATTACCAAATCTGATTATGATTAGGTACTCCAACATAACAAGTCCTGTGTCTGTGTTACAGGGAGACTGTACTGCCATTTTAATTAATCTGTCTTTCATCTACCAGGTTTATTACTTGATTGAATCCTTAAGGATATCTCCTGTTTATAGACTGACTTTTATACAATTTTTAAAGAGGATTGCTCTTCAGAAAAAAGTATTGCCTTTGGAAATAGAGTGGAGATATTTCACTAATAGCAAAATGCTGAAGGCATGGTAATTTCTTTTCACGGTAGGAAATTGATTCTTTTTTGGTCCTGTGCTTTGGAAGTAAAATCTTGTGTGAGCACAAGCCTATGAATCAAGAATTTGATTCTCAGTTGTCTTCTGGTGCTGCTCTGGAGGCTTAAGAGTAACTGTTTTTTCTTCACTAGTTCAATATTTCATGCCATTGATACTGTCTTTGCAGCAAAGAAATGTTGTCATTTTGAGAAAACCCTTCTTAATGCCTTTGGGGAAAGGAGTTTTATATGCTGTACAGTTAGCAAAAGCTGGCTGCTTGCTGCATAAATTCTCATCCAATCTAAAATTCTCATACAGGAATAAAATAATTTGTCAAAATCCATGTATAATCCTGAATGAAGAAAGTGCCAAGCGAAATACACAAATATTAATTAAAACTGGAATAAAAACCCAAACAGAACATGCAGTGCTTTTCTGAACAGACTTTTCAGCATGGTGACAGGCTTAGCTTTGGATATTCACTTTCTTACCTCAGAAAAGTATTTATTGTCACAGGTGTGAGCTTCAGGTTACAAAGCTGTCAGCTAGGAAAGTGGAATAGTATGTTAGTTTTTCACAAAACAAATATTTTAAAGAAGGCATGTAGCAAACAAAGCATGGTTGGCAGCACTGCTCCCCCCTACTCCCCCAAGGTGAGGGGGTCACCTTAGCAGAAAATGTAATTTAAAAGGTAGCATTAAAGTACAGGTGGCATTGCTTTCTTTACAAGAAGTCACCTGTCCTTCCTGCTACAACTTCCTTTCAATTTCACTTTTATGGGACCGAAATGCTGTCAGGAATCCTCTCGTTCTGATGTGTGTCATGCTGCTCTACTCTTTTTTTTCCTTCCCCCCACCAAATTCACGTTCTGGAGCCACGAGAGGGAGCTCTGTTCTTTAAAATGATGGAGATACATGTGTCAGGGGATGGAGATAAAATAGCTATTTTAGTCTTCAAATTTCAAATTGAATTTATAGAAAAGATCTGTGGGTACATTACTAGGTGCTTCATCACTGTCATTGTGTCTCCTTTACATGCTCATCTGCTGGGTTCCTTTGGATTTTTCTTACATTCAGTAAATCATGAATGAAATACTCCCAGTATTTGGTTAAAAACAGCATAAAGTGCCTGGTACAAATTTGAAAAGTTCATCTTGCAGATCATTATGAATCATAAGTAGTAATTACAGTACAAAGGTGTTGAATTTCTGATTGTGCAGCTTCATGAATTTTGCTATTTCAAAGCTTTCCCAATATTACCTCCTTATTTTCTCTTCGACAGTTCATCTCATCCATTAAAGTTGTTCTTTGTGTTATCTTAAATCCTCCTCAGTCTCCCATTTCATATATCTGCAAAGGGGCATTAATGTCTTGATCCTTTAGCACTAAATATGCCAAATTTTAAACTTAGAAGCAGCTGGTATTTTTCATAGGTTCTTTTTTTTCCCCAGCGGATTTGCTGCTGTTCTGAAGCTTTCAGACTGTCAATGTTTTTGCTAATAAATAGAATGGAACTAAATGCAGTATTTCTTATGCAGTCCAAATGGATCTGCTTCTCCATTCCTCTTGCTTGATTCTCCATTGATTCATTCTTTCATATTGATCTTGCAGTTTCTATGTTAGTACGTTTTCAGCATCAGGCTGTAACTGCTATAATTTAATATCTTTGTTTTGGATGGAGAAAAAAACCCCTCAAAGTAAAAGGATTCTGATGCAGTTGGAGTGTGCTGAATTTGTGTTCAGAAGCAGTGAAAACACCAGTAGCAGCCAAAATCTGACCTGCTGCTTCTACTGCTGCATGGAGTGTGGAGTTACCTGCACTTTATGAGGAGACAGCTGAATGTGGAGAGGCAGCAGCACAGCTGTTCTCTGAAGATGGTGTGACATTTTTTGACAGTGGAGGCACATCTGTTGGCTCATCTCCATGGCTACTTCCAATGGGTTTTAATTTCTTCTTCACCTTGCAGGTTGTCTGATAGTCCTGCCTAATCTTTTCTTTCAGAGCTTAGTCTAAAACCTGGAAAGAAATGATCATACTGCATTTTATTTTCAGCAATTTCATTTGCTGGGAAATCTTTAAAATAGCAGATAACCTAAAGGACTTTGAGATGCACTCCCTTGTCTTTACATCCATGAAGCCACAGGACTTCCCTTGCTGTTTTTGTCCTCATCCCAGAAATGTAGAACCAATAATCACAATTGCCTTTCAGGATGCTTTGCACTTAGGCCCTCCTGGGTGAGCACAGTGTTACTGTGTGTTGTGTCATGGGTTGTTTTGTTCCTTTTCCCAAGAAAAGCTGTGAGCAGTAGGTCAGGAACACTCTTTTCCATGCAGTCTCCATTCTCCTCTTGATGCAGTCTTCCTTTGTCATCTTCTACCTTTTAGCACATCTTTTGTTTCTTGTTCTTGCTTGTGACTCATTCCTTTCAGTCTGAAGTTCCAGGCAGTGGAAAGGTAATTGCTTGGACCAGCTCAGCTCTATTTGCATATTTCAGAGACATCACCTGTCCTTCAAGTCTATTCACTCTTCCTCCAGAACACAGAATAATTTATGAAGCCGTTCTTTTGCATTCTCTAGCCTTAAACAGAAACATTTCATGTCAACACCTCCCACTGTTTTGGGTCCTTTAGAAAGGAATATGTGTCCCAGCAGCTTCTGGTATGTTCACTTGATGTCTTCTTGCTTTACTGGCAGCAAGTGACACGTCGCTTTTGGTGGCTTTTGCTGGTGTGTGTGTGAGTTTGTTGATGGCACTCACCTGCCCTCCCTGCCAAGCACCGTGTGCCAGTCCCTCTGACCCAACACTGCAGCCTCAGCAGTGGGCTCAGGGATTTTGGGAATATCCCCTTCACAAGCTGGTCTCTTCCATCTTCATGCAATAACTGTTATCATGTACATCACTATATAGTTGGGCACTTTCATACGTGCAGAGTTTGAGAGTCACAGTGGTGTTTCCATTCCCTCACATACTCCAAAATTCTGATCTCTGTCATGTATTTCATATCACAAATCCCCACTGGCTTCAATCCAGATTTTTCAAGCCTCAGACTGCCATGGGAGAAGGAGAAACAAGCCAGCACCTCTTTTCTCATCAGCTCTGGACCCATCCATTCCACTGAAATCCCATCACCAGGGCCATGGGTGGAGGAGGTGTGACACGACACTGCAGTGGGGTGCTCTTATTGATCGATTCTTGTTACACGGCACAGCTCAAACAATAAAAATAAATAATAAAAAAAGCATCCAGATTTGCTCATCAGTTTTAGCCTTCCATTTGCTGATTGCAGTTTTGGCATCACCCGATTCTAAATATTTCCTTTTCCTATTTCTTATATTGCACATTCACCAGTTCCAATCTCAACAGCTTGTCACTACTGACTTCAGGGGCATTCTATCCCAAACACTTGGAGGCCTCTTCCTATTTACTTTGACTGCTGAAACTCATAGGAGGACTTAATGAGTTTCTATTTATATATTCAAATTTTAAAAATTGGCATTTTAACTTGTTTGACTTGACTTCACCAATTACACTTAGCGAGATTTCTGCTGTGTAATGAGGAAAGTTGGATGTTAGGAATCCGAAGAGCAGAGACTTGTCTCTAAGACAAAGTTGGAAGAGAGCTTGAGCTCTATTTCAAAGGAAATACACATTCACCAAACATTATATTAAGCTCTTAAAGGTATGAAATTCCAATGCTGATGTTTGCAGAGGAGAAAGATGCCTGTGGTCTTTTTTCAAGGACTGTTCTGTGCCTTGCTTGAGCAGAGGATTTATTTCTCTGTACTCTGGGCCAAATAATGAATGGAAGTCCAGTCCCTCCATTGCTGTGTTGGTATGGGAGCACTGAGTCGTGCTGGGAGAGGATCCCTGGGGAACAGACAGTCTCATGAAAAACAAAAGAAACTTCAGGGTGAATAAAATAGCAAATGCACTATTGCTGCAGGCTTGGAGCAGTCCTGTAAAACCTGCATCAATAAAGCAAGTGCATTTGTCCAGTGGGTGTTTTTGCAGGAAGCACTGCAGGGGGCAATATTTGATAAGGTGGGTGGCCAGGTACCCTCTGCCCAGGGCTGGGCTCTGTCCCTACTTCCATCTGGTGAAATAACCTTTCTCTCCCACATTTTAAATGCAACAAGCAAGTTGAAACTAAAATGTGGGAAAAGAGAATTTGCAATCTGAGGATACAGAATAAACAATTCCCAGATTTGCAGCACAAATGAGTTTTTATGTCTGTTTTATTTGGGTTCCACCAGGTGTTACTGAGCTATTTTAACAATTGATTTAAACTAATGAGCCTCCTGTATTTAAGTAGGATCTCCAAGACAGTTTAGAATTTCTGTCACATGGGATCTTCAAGGGAACTTAAAAATTTCTGTACTGACTCAAATGCAAACTGGATTTCCAGTGAAATTAAAGCAAACATTTGGAGACCCAATCCTAATTTTTCTTAAATTTGACACGTTACTCAAGTCTGTCCTCTGTATCTGGAACAAGAAGCTTTGATCTTTTGCAGCTTACAGGTTTTATGTGTGGTCAACTTCTGAGAATTAGATTAATGGCTGGTAAATCATAACGTAGTTTCAGTGTGGGTTTCTTGGGTAGTAGTGCAGGCCAGTGGAATTTCCTCTTGAAATTAAGAAATACATTAGAAAAGTGGTTTCTGTAAACAAAATGAGTGCACCCATCGTGTTTTTTCCCATTTTGTGTGTCAGTCAAACAGATGTCTCCCATGATAATCTGCCCCAGCAGCCACTGTTTGTGGTGGGGAAAGAGCAGCAGAGTGGTGTGGGCAGGATTACAAGGGGGATGGGAAGAGCAGGAAGGCAAAAGACCTGTTTGGGTCTCTCTGCTGTCACCAGCAGCAGTGTGCTCACATACCTGCTCCATTTGGGTCAATATCTCAATTTATGGCTTGCTGTACTGCGAGGTCAAAAACTTGGAAAAACAGCAACCTGATTTCTTTTGTAGTATAAAAGCAATTGAATTGCATCGTGTCAAGTGGGCACTAATCAAATTATGGCTTTGCTGTCCTGTGCCGTGCTAATGCAGCACACTGGGAAGAGGAGCAGTGCTGGCAAGGTCTTTGCTCTGCACATTTCTTACTGGGTTTGTACAGAGAGATCCTTGTGAGGCTTTTCACCCTGAGGGAATTTCCTGTTTCACTTTATGTTTATTTTTTTACCCAAATGCTAATAAATGTACTTAAAAGTTGCAGAATAAAAGTTAAGAATGTAGAAAACAAACTGCACTGTTTGCTGTACTTATTATGACAGCTCTTATTTCAATGAGTGGCCACATTGGAAGAAGGAAATCACTGAGATAATTTATAAACTCTGATCAAGCTGTTTCCCTTTTAAGAAAATCAAAAAACACAAACCAAAACCAACCAAATCATCAAGCCTGTATTTTTTTACATGTTTTTTATACTTTTAACATAAAATGAAGCACTAGAAATTGAGTAAAACCAGAAAACTGCTTCACCCCAGACTTCTGGGGCATCTAAGACTGTAATGTCCTCTGAGTTTAGGGTTTTTTTGTGAACCACATTGGGATATGTAATTGTTTTGAGGGGTTTTATGTCCTGAGAAGGGTTAGATCTTAACACACAAAGGGATTCTCCTGCTCTGCTGCCTTTTTGCCTGCTGTGTGAGGGACAATCTCTAGCATGCAACTGGAGTTGGTGGAGGATGGAACCTTCCTGTGGGAGGGAGTAATTTACTGTGCAGGGCTAAGAAAACCTTGCAGTTTCACCTCACTCCTGCATGGGAGACTCCAGGTGGAGTGACCCACCTTATTTTATCCAAGTTGGAAGATTGGAAGTTTATTAACTGCACAAATGAGACCTTGAGCGCTTCGCTTTTTGATCATGCTTTCAGAACCAATCTTTTTATTAGCAAGGGGATGTTTTCTTATTTCTGCTGTGTAAGAAACTAAAATATCAAATATGAATAAAGATGAACTAAATTTCCCCATTCTTCTTCAATAATGGTGGGTCGTGTTGCATCCTTTGCTTCTCTGTACCTTCTCATGAGGAAAGTGTGCTGATGCTCTAAGTCTTTGATGTAGGTCCTATTCATAAATAAAGCTGTTCATAGGTGATTTGCTGCCTCTCTGTCCCTGTCTTTGCACATGTAACTCCAGCAAGTAACATGTTCTAGCAAGTAACTCACTTGCCAGGCATGGGGTGTTGTGCTGGCAGAGCTGTCAGTCACGGTGGGCTGGGATTTTGCTTGTAGACAAGCTTGATAAATCACAGGGCTTTTCCTCTCCTGCAGTTGGGTTTTATTGTAGAGCACAAAGCAAAATGCCAGACCCAGAGTGAGACTTTCAGTTGTCTGCAATCGTGGTTCTGCCAAGCTGTGCAGAAGTGAAGAAGTTAAAAGGAACAAGCATCTCACAGCAGAAATACAAACAGTTGGAATGTGTGCCAGCCTCCCACCCCCTGGGAGCCTGTTGGATTGTTCCCTTTGATTTTACATCTCCGCAGAAATTTATGGTCTCAGCTCCTTTTATTTATGACACTGCGATCCTCGACCAAGCAATTGATTGAAATACAGGAGTGCCAAGCTGCAAGCCTGTGTTTTAGGGAGGCTGAAGTGGAGAAAGCAAACCAGCCATGCAGTCATGTATTGAGAGCTGCACTGGAATCCTGTACAGAGGTGTCCCACATTTCTGGGTTCCTAAACTTCTTCAGAGTAAAGAATTACCATGACCAGAGTTCATACCTCTTTTCTGTCCCTCTTTTTAAGCTACCTGTTCTTGCTGAAAATGTACTGTATGTTAAATATGAAATCCTAGTAGCCTTGCAGTGGCTAACTTTTGCTTGTAGAGATGTTAGCCCCTGTTTTTCTATCTCAGATCCAGCAGTGGTGATGCACCATGTTGTTAGTGTGCTGTGGGAAGCATAATGTGTTATCTTGCAGCTATTTGAGTGTAACAGGAGTTGTTTTTGAGAACTGCAAGCAAGAAATTGGGGTGCTCACCATTTTTTGGCTACCAGTGCAGTGATTTTGGTCAAGTATTTAAGCAAAGATGAAATATTTTTCCTTTTGAACATATCAATGAATTAATTTTCATCATCTTGCGCTAATTAAAAAAAATATTTATTGTACTATTTGGAATGCATTCAGGGGAAAAAGAATAATTAGAGGCATAGCTGTGCCATGCTGAGTGTGCTGCTGCAGCACAGTGATGTGTGTGGCATCCCAGCATCACGATTCCTGGCTTACAGGGAGTTGAAGACACTGTATGGAAGCCAGATACACAGGAGCATCAAAAGATAAATTCAATTTAAATCTACATATCAAGCTACTGCCATTCAGTGATGACAAGATATAACAGAATGAGGCAATGTACTGTGTAACTTTCTGTGCAGGAGGGATTTAGTTGCATTTTTCTTTTCCCCTTAACCATACACCAGAAGTGACAGGTTGTGCTGTGTGGCTCAAGTGCACAGGTAGCAGTGCCACAGCACTGGTTACTCTGTGATCCCACAGCTCTGGGGTTGGAAGCACAAGACACAGCTGAGCTCTGGAACCTCAAAACTTCACTTGAGCAAGTGCACTCCTAGCTCAGAGAGCATCTCAGTATCAGGGAATGTGTAAGTTGCTGCTGATCCTCTGCTGAAGGTTGTTGTTCCTATGGCTCAGCTGACAGAATTTGGTTAGATGCTGATAATTCCACAGAGAGCCCAAGCTCTTGGCTTAAACTGAGAAGGCAAGGTTGAATTTGTTAAAGTGTCAGACCACAAGCTGAAATGGTACTTGAGATGCAGCCAGAGGTGCCCTCTGTCATTTCTGCCTTGAGGTGGCAGTTTCTGGCAAGGCAAGAAACGGCTTCAAATGCCATGTGCAGTTTTCTTTTGTTGCAGATTTTAGCAGCAATGCTGCTGCTCCTCAGCAACAAAAACGTGCATAAGAAAAGTGCTGAAAAGCTTGTTTTTATAAAGTAGATGAGTGAGGCTGGAAGCAGGAAGGAGCACTGTTGTGACATGAGAAGTGATTCCACTGGCTTTGAAAACTTTCCTGTGTAGGTTCATTTCTGTACTGAAACTCCTCTGGCTGGAACAAATTGGTCAGTGAGGCTTTTGGTAGCACTGGGCAACGTGACAAAATTGTGGTCTGGGAAAGCAGCAGGATGGGCTGGCAGAGGAGAGGTGTAGAACCAAGCAGGATGCTGCCATGGGCAGTGGGGACAGGATGAGTGAGCAGGCAGAGAGGGGCAGTTAGGAGCCTGGGGCAGAGAGCAACCTCAGCTTGGTATAACAGGAGGGAAAATAAATAGGAACTTGCAAGGGGAGGTGGGGAGGACCAGGAGGGTAAGAGGTGCTTTCTCTGCTAAGTCTTAGCTGGGATTGCAACTGGATGATCTTTACAGTCCCTTCCAACTCAAACCACTCTATGATGATTCCTGCTGGCCAAGCAGCAGAGAACCTTCCTGACATCCGTGGACGTCCATGGACCCCAGTACTGTCCTGGAGTGCCCAGACACTGGGAAAAGCCTGATTTAATGCACCCAAATCCTGTTGCTTGGGATTGCCTAGTGAGGTGGTGAGTGAGTATGGGCAGAGCAGACACAGCCACCTCTGCTGGTGGCATGTGATGGGCATTCAGGAGCAGGGCTTGGACTTGCTCTGCAGCTCGCTTGGGAGCTCGTGGTAGCCTCTCCTCAAACTCTTGCTCCTGTTTTGGCCAGCAAGCCATCATGCTGGGCTAGCAGCTTGACTGCTTTAATTGACGAGGGGTGCAAACTCTAATAGAAAAATCTAAGTTTTCAAAGTAATTGAAGCTGTTGCAGACCTTTCAATTTGCTCTGTCAGAGACTGCTAAAAAAATTCAGGAACTTGGGTAGAAATTGTAGGTTTATCTTACTGTGGAGTGTGTAATATCTTAGTTTTTAGGTGTGGAGCAGTAGACATTTGCTTGATGATATTCAGACACAGGAAGGGTCTGTGTACCCTGCTTCTTCACCTGGTGATGTAAAGGCTGGTTTAAAAGGGAGAATGTGTTAAATAAAAATAGCATGTGCTTTTGGTAAGGAGGGAATAACTGTAATTGTTTTGTGTATAACATAAGCTACAGGATAATAAACTTTCTTTAGTGAAAATGCAGCTTTTTGCTTTTGGAAAAGGTGAAGTGGTAACATTTAGCTTGCTCTTTATGCAAAGTGTCAGGAAGGTATTGAGTCTAGTTACTGGAGATCAAGATTTTGTTTGGATGTTAACTAACACATTGGTTAATGTCTTGTAAATCTTGTCTCTTAGAATGGAAAAGGAGTTATCTTTTAAAAGACCGGTTATGGTCTACTTTTTAGGTACTTGGGCACTATTGTACCCTGTTACTCCGATTGGAAGGAAATGTGGCACTCTTGGAATGCCTCTGGAGCGTCCTATAAGTATTTTGAGCTGAACTAACCAACACAAAGGCTCAGGCACAGCATCAGTTCACAGCCCTAACACTGCCTCCAGATCCTGCTGCTGCTGCATCCTTCTGGCTGAGCCTGCCAAGGGTTACAGCATCACTTCAGAAACCTTCTGTTCCTGCTGGGGTGCTCTGATCCTTCCCTTGCCTGAGCCTGTGGGGACAGGGACCAGCAAAGATCTCTTCGTTCTGCCGTTTCTCTGCCTGCAGAGCTCATAAATCCACCCTCTGCCTTCACAACCAGATCTGTTGGAAGAAATAAATGTCTGAGGCGCTGGTCAAGCAGCCTTGGAGCCGTTCCTTGTGCCATTGGCCACTGCAGTGCTCTCTGGCCCAGTGTCACTCTAGCAAGTACAGAATGAATATATCAACAGACAGGCTGGGACTGGGGGCTGATGTCCTCTTTTAATTTATCAAAAGTTAGCATTGCCTTCATCTTTAAAGCTTCAGAGCCCCTGTTTCACCCCAAGCCGTGTAGTCGTTCAGTATTTCCAGTTTGGCTCAGAATATGTTTCTTGCTCATACAAATGTCTGTGTAAATTTATATCAGTATCTTGTATTAGATTGACAAAAAAGCAGCAGTTGCAGTCCAGGCTGTGTTTGTGTCTACAGCCTGGTCCCCTCAGCTTCAGCATGTGTGGATTTTCATAGGGGGTGATGTGACAGAAACCCAAAAACTGTGGGAAGCCACTGCATGAGGTTTTTTAATTGAGCATATTATTTCCTTCCATGCATATGTTAAAATGTGTATAGTGAGTCATGAAATCACAGCTGCTAGCAAGCATGAAATTTGCACAAAATTATGTTAAGCATTTTACATTTATTTCCCTTCCCCTGACTGTCTTTACTACTAATTTCCAACTGTGATTATGGTGCAGTTATTAATTAAGTCGTTGTAGTTAAATGAGTAATCTGCAAGGCTTTGCTTTAGATCACAGCTCTGTTTAACTATGACATTAATTATAGTATGTTTGTTTTTATTTTCTGAATGTAATCTGGAAAATATTTTCCCTGTCTTACACCGTGTATTTTAAGAGGAAATTCTATGATGAGACTTAGAAGAACCAGAAAACTTTTTTTTTCTTTTTTACATAGCCATGAATGGAATATTAACTGAACTGACCCTGCAATATTTAAACCCCAAAAACCCCCAACCCCACGTTACCCTGCAGAGCATCCTGCCATTTTTATATTTGCTCTGATGGTTCAGATCTTCAGTGGTCTCTTGTAAAGGCTCCAGGTGCTGAGTCATGTGCCGAGCTGCTGCTGGGAGCCAAGAAGGATTGTTGAGAGAGGAATATTAAAAGGGTCTGTTTATGACAGCCATTAATACGCTGGTGAGGAGGGTACGGCAGCCGCTCACAGACCAAGGGGGAGGCTGCCCCCAGCCAGGGGGGATTTGTCTTATTTGGGTGCAACCGGCTGCCACAGAGCCGTGAGCAATGTTGAGCTCGTATTTTACTCAGGAAGGAAGGATTTCATTAATTTAAACAATGTAAAACAATGCCTAGTTTTATTAATGGCAAAAATAGGAGCATCGCCACTGAAGGGTTAAGGTTTACCTTCCCTCCTGCTGCAGGTAGTGTGAAGTTCAGCTGAGCTGTAAAGATAGAGGGATACAGGTGGAAAATACCTTTGGAAGGGAACATTGTTTGTCCTCATTTCATGCCTCATTAGCCGCGCTGCCGGAGGACCCTCCCGCATTGTTCTGGGGTCAGGAGCCTCCAGCGGCGCTGGGGGAGAAGGGACATCCCCTCCCTGTCCAAAGGGCTCTCATCTTCGGACCACCTGCATTTGGGGTGGAGAGCACCCTCCTCCTCTTGTTCTGCCCTCCTCCCAGAAGCTCTCCTGGCACTGGCTTTAACCAGTAAAGGAAAAGACGGCAGCAATTATGGCACACACGATTAACGAGCTTCTAATCTCCAGCCTTGTGTGTAATTGCTGCTGTCAAATACAATTAGTGTCTGCCCAAGTTCCCTTCCCAGGGGGACGACTAGGCTGTGGCACAAGAGGGAGAGGAATGGGGCAAGTGTCTGAAACTTTAGGAGAGTGTACATTTTCTTGTTGCCTCCCTAATAATCCTCATTCCTTAAATAGAGAAATGTTAATCCAGAGCATTAAGGGCACATGGTGGCCATCAGAGCAGGCTTTGGGGGCTGCTCTTGGCTTAACTATGAAGTGTCTTCTGTAAAATTTCTCGCCTGAGACTATACCAGCTTAATTACAATTCAATCAGCACACCTCAGGGATTTACTGGTACCTTCCTGTGAGCCTAATGGGGTTCCAGGACATCACCTCTCCTGTCATAACAACACACTGGAGTTGCTACACCTCCCAGGTGTAGTTTGAGGAGCTGGGATGTGGGCCAGGGTTTCTCCCACCCCTGTCAAGCAGATCTCTGTGAGCATCCAGCACTTGCAGCTCCTCTGGGCTCCATGGCTCAGGACCCATGGTTGCACCCCAAAGCCCTGCAGCACCCTGTGAGGCCAGGACAGTTTTTGGAGGTTTCTTTGGTGGCTGCTGAAGGCTGCCACGTTCCTGTCAAGGAGGGTGTTTCATTTCACTGCTCTACTGTGTGCACACCTTGCCGCAGCCAGGTACCGAGTAAGGAAGTGTGTCCCTGTCCCCACAGCTGGATTCTGCTCTGGGCCATGCAGGAGAACCAGGGAATGTGCCAGGCTGACACCTGTGCTGGAGCAACAGGTGATCTGGAGGGAAGTGAATTAGATTGGAATCTGCACTATGTATTTGCTGCTGCGGAAACGTTTGGGAAGTTTTGATTGTAGTCATTTTGTTGGGAGTATTTCTTGTCTCCATCCCATAGAGCTGGATACAGCTGCTATTCTGACTCAAGCTGCATCAGGCTCAGAAGAAGAGAAAAATAGTACAATAAGTAGTTCCAGCTACTTCTATGCAGCGTGGTGGCTCAAGTGGGAGATCCTGATGCATGGCTCTATTTAAATTGTCTCACTTTTCTGTTTCCAAAGTACATGATGATGAAAAACCTAAGTCTTGACTGTTTTAAGGCACTAGCCAGGGTAACTTTGAAGATAAGTAGTGTGATGAGATGAACCTTTTTTGCTGATGGCTTTCTCTTTTTCTTAAATATGTATTTATGAGAAGCTATTTAAAGGTTCTGGGTATGGAGAAAAGCCAGAGTGAGATGTGAGGGAACAGGGAGGATGATAGATGTGCTATGCAACACAGCCACGTGCCGTGCCAAACACCTATTGCTGTGTGCTGGGTGTCTGGGCATGCAAAACCAGCCAGGCAGAGTTCCCATTTTGCCTGGGATAAAACCTGAATGCCTCGTTTAACCCATGCATGGGATTTTGCTCTGTTAACTCCAGTTTATGGTATTCTGGTTTTTAAAAGCTTTACTGAAACTTGTGCTATTCCTGCTCTTTTGTAGTATCTCTAGGACTTCTCTGTACCTTTCCTTCAGTCAGATTCAGGAGTCCCTTGCCCTGCATGTAAATATCTGTGTACCATTTGGTTCCAGCTAATCACCAATGATAAGTTTATTTGCACCTCTGTAGCAAGTTCTGGCTCTTGAGTTTGAAGTGGTTCACTGGAAGGGCCCAAGAATGTCCCCTCTTCTTAAATCTCTTGGTTTGTGTAAATTGGAACAAAGCTTGGGCTTGGAGATGAAAAATAAAACAACCCTATCCTATCTTCAAGGATATAGCAAGAGACTGATCCACTAAGTCAAACCCCATCAGGAAACCACTGCTCTTTCTGTTGGATAATAATTTTTTTCCTCCTCCCCAAAAACGCAAAAGGAGAAATGGATCACGTTGTGATCATGGAAGAGTTTTAGGACCAAAATAGAAGATGAAGTCAAAACCCTCACAAAGAAAATGTTTGTCTCTAATTGTTTCGCATTTCCATAATGCTTAGTATGATAAAAACGTCTTCTCTTTCTCCTTTATTTTTCAATCATGATTAGACCTTAATGTTGTTAATGTTATAAGTGAGTTTGAGCCACTGTCTTGTTGAAGAGAAGATGGAGCTGAAATTTTCAGTGAGGCATTGGACAGGGTTTTTAATGTGTCTGTCATTATATGTTAACCTCTGAACTGGGACACGACGTCTGTTTTATGGCTGACAACAATTTAAAAGTATACATCTTGACATGGTGGATAAAGGAAGAAGGGGGAGTGGAGAAGAAAAAAAGAATTAATGATGTTAGCAAATATTAGTCCCTGTATTTCCATTTTGCTCCGAAAGTGGCTGTCAGGCTTTGAGGCCGCCTGGAGCAGCATTGCCAGTGACAGCCAGCCAGGATGCAATTGTCCCTTGAATCGAGCTGGGCTTTTATTGACACTCACAGTGCACCGAGGCAGGGACGGGGATGCTCTGCTGTCTCTTCTGGGCTGAGTGTGGCTTCTCTCCTGGCATTCCTGGTGACATTTGAGAGGGATAGTTCTGGGCTTAGTGGAGTTCCCTGCGCGGGTCCGTGAGCACATCGGGAGTCAGGGGAGCTGAGAACATCTCCTAATGAGTACGTATGCTGCATACAGAGGCATGATCTGTCTGTGATTTATGCTGCCTCTGGTCAGCCAGATCCGCCCACCCAAGTTGCTGTCAGGAGGAACAGTGACTTTGACATCAGCCTTAATTGAACACGAGCCACAAAGAATCCGTGGGCAAGAATTAGTGAGAAATTCCATGTACCATCCCATATACCTCTTTAAGGCATCTCTTACATTTTTTTATCATCTCTTCCTGAATCTCTTGTGTTCCCCTGCCTGTGCTTTGGCACGCAAGTGCAATCCTCCAAGGTTTCTTCATGTGCTGTCACAAATTCCTCTTTATTCCCTCAATTTTCCGCTGGCAACACACTCACAGAGCCCACAGCGGTTTTGCCTTTGCTACAGCATCTCCCTTGCGTGGTCTAACTGTGGCTAATACTGCTGTCATCTCTGTCGGATTCAGCTTGGAAATTATGGGAGCCTGGGATCATGTTAATCCGTAACTATCATTAGTTACATGTGTATCTGCAGTGCTTCTGGACAGCACTGTCAGCAGCGAAAGAAATGGAGCTGGCTTAATTGAGAGCCACATAGTTAATTATTAGTGCCTTTTTAACAGAGGAGAGGAAATTTGCAGTGTCAGTTTTTAATTTCATTGTGGTGCACAGGGTAATGTGACTTTAAACTCACCAGTCATTGTCTGTGTATAGGTAGCATTGGGTTTATCTTTCCAGCCCTAAAAGCCCATTTTTGTTGTAGAAATGTCAAGAGATTTAAGAAGGAAAGGGCATCTCTGCATTACTGATCCTTCATCCAGGATGGGCAACAATTAAAAACACTGTTTACTGTCAGTACAGTGGCTGTGACGTGGTTTGGAAGGAACAACTGCTGCTGTCCCTCCTTTTGTGTCACTGAGTTTGGGACATCGTGCTCGGATATTCCGGGTAGCACAGATTTTGGAATGAGCTCATGGATAGGCAGGTTGTCAAAAGCAGCTGGAAAGAAACAAGTTTGTATCTGCATGGCAAGAATTAATGTTTTTGGCAAGAAGCATTACTCCTAGCCCGGATAGATTCCCCTTGGGAAGTGCAGTGGGGATGAGGCCATGATGCTTCATTCATGGCTTTGCTGAGCAGGGACACACATTAAATCCTGAGAGAACAGCTGAATCTTTCCCCGAACATCCTTCATAAACTTGTTCTACATATCAAGGACCCTGATGGGATAAGCTTGGTTCAAAATTCATATATTGAATACTGAGTTACCTATTTCTGTGTGAAAGAGATGAGATAAAAGCTACTTGGACAAAGTAACTTGTATGTGGATTAAAAGCCAGAGAAGTTTTTGCCTGAGTGTTTTTGGGAAAGCCTTTATCACTAAGTTTCTCGATGACCTTATGTGTACTCAATCAACATGATTAATCTTGGGTAGAAATGCATTCGTTGTGCAAAGATGGTGAACTTAATCCCAGAAACCTTTTTTCCCCCTAACAATTTCTATCTCTAGAAAGATGAAATGTATTTTTTCAAATGTTTTTTTCTGACTTGGGAAAAAAGCAACAACCAAAAACTGGAGTAGGAAGAGGTAAAAGAGTATAGATTAAAAAATTTTTGCAGTTTCTGATGCTGGTTGAATGCTCACCATCCCTCAGTAACAAACAGGATAGACTAGTTGTGAGCATAGCTTTGCTGTACAGGAATAACTCTTGCATGCACTTGCAGATGATCTGAAATTAATTTCCTTTATAAGTGGTGTGGAAATAATTGATGGACAGTAAGGTTCTCTGCTAAATAATTTTTTAAGAGGGGCACTGCACTGTAAAGACTCTGAAGCCCTTTCCCTTCAGGAAAGGAGAACTCTGTGTCACCTTCTACTCTAAATTAGAAAAAGCCTAAATGCAATAGAGCAGTTTTGAATGCCAATTTCCTTTCCATTTTTTGTTATGATGAAGTATGTCTGTGATACCTGCAAATCCAAATCTTATGGATTTGGATTGATACAGGAGAGCTGTAACGTGGAACTGGTTGGCTCAAACTGAGCAGAATGTAAAAGTAAGTGTATTACAGGGAAGCAGTAAATGGATTGAAAACAAAACAAACCTAGGGAGCAGGAAGAAAGATAGGTAAGTGTGTTTTATTTTAAAAAAACTGACATATTTCTAGGTCAAATTCTGAGAGGGCAACAACACTTTCTGGTGTTACCAAGTTGATTAGAGGGATGGAACACCTCTCCAATGAGGAGAGAGTTGGGATTGTTCAGCCTGGACAAAAGAAGGCTTCAGGGTAACCTAATTGCAGCCTTCCAGTACCTGAAGGGAGCCCACAAGACAGGTGGAGAGAGACTATTTACAAGATCACAGAGTGACAGGACAAGGGGGAATGGCTGAAAATGACAGAGGGCATGTTTAGATTAGATATTAGGAAGAAATTCTTTAGTGTGAGGGAGGTGAGACACCAGAACACATTGCCCAAGAAGCTGTGGCTGCCCCACCCCTGGAAGTGTTCAAGGCCACACTGGATGGAGCTTGGAGCAGCCTGGGCTAGTGGAAGGTGCCCCTGCCCATGGCAGGAGGGTTGGAATGAGATGAGCTTTAAGGTCCCTTCCAGCCCAAAGCATTCCAGGATTCTGTGATTCTTTGATTCTGTGTATTGCAGCTACTGAGAGGCTGCTAGAGGCCAGAAATTTGCTCCTGATTTTATTCACCCTGGGTGTGACAGTCTCTCATCACAGAAAACCATAGAAGTGTCCACTGACAGCAGCAAGTTGCAATTAATGGAAAAAATCCTTCTGATTTTAGAAGGAATTACTGCTGAAAATCGCAAGCCAGTTTTGACTGCTTACCTGCAAAGCACAATACTAAATGTTGTCGAAATGTTGGGGTTTCTGGTGCCCTGCACCCGCTAGTTGGGCCAAGCTTTCAGACAGCAGGCAGTGAAAGTCTGGCATCAGTGTAAAGTCAGGCAATTGAAGATCCCAAGCTGCAGAATGCTTTTTTGAAAAGGTAGGCCTGGGGCTCCATATCGATCAATCATTATTCTAATTGTTCATTTCTATTATGGTGGGAATCATTCAGAATCCTAGAGTTCCTGGGAGTAAATCATTTGGAAATGCTGCCCATTATAAAATTTAATTTTAAATCTATATTAAATAGATTTATAAAGGCAAGCTTTGCAATCTAGTAACAGAACATTATGCTGCCTCACAGAGGCTCAGCTTTGGGGTCCTAAGGGGCTGCAGAGGAAAGGCTGTGGCTCGTGGTGAGTGGGATGGTGAGGCTGCCAAGTCTCTGTGCCACCTTCAGAGGAGCATTGATCCCACTCCAGCTGTTCCAGAGGGAATAGGGTCGTGGGTCTGCTGGTAAATGAGGCTTCCAGAGGGCTGATCCCACCTCTGGAGCAGGGGCAGGGGTGGGAGATGGCAAAAATTGGGAACCAGGATACTGGACCAATCTTTCTTTTTTCTTTCAGACAACAGAGAAGAGGGGAAAGGAAAGCAAAACTGTATTTGGAGGCCCGGTCGTCAGCTCGTTATATCAAGAAGAAACAATCAGGTGATTATCTGTGCTGGAATTCGGTTAAAACCAGTATTTTTCTAATGTCATTTTACTAAGCTTTTTTTTTTTAATATTGCACAAGTGTGGTGGCAACTACAACAGGATAATAAATGACAGGAAAGAACTTCTCAGGTCCATAATCATTTAAATCAATATCTGCCTGTATCATTGCCAGGTAGTAACCTTTCCCTAGCACAAGATGTGGGGGAAGGGCAAGGCTTCCCATTTTTCAGCTATATGGCTAAAAAAAGGTAATATTGGATATTTTTAATAGAAAACTATTTGGACACTACCTTTTTCAAATAGTTATTTCTTTACCAATACATTCATTAAGGATTGTTCAGTGAAGGTTTTAGTGTTGGACGATGTTTGCCTTCAGAGAGAGTTTGTACTTTATATCAAATTAATTTTTTTCTGGCCTCTGCAGCTAGCAAAGCAGAAATGCATTTACTGAACTAGAGTGGCTGCTATTTCAAACTGTCAAGGTGCAAGTAGTAAGTGACATTAGCTACTGAATAAGGACACTTGCATGTTTTTTGTTTGGTTTGGTTTTTTACTGTTCCAGACTACTAATCATGGGTGTAATATTAACCTCAATACCTAAATAATTTCATGGAGGGTCTTTCAGAATACTGCATCATATTTTCAGTTAAAATGAACATTCAGAGAAGAACAAATTTTTGAGCAGTGCTTGCTGTCATGTTGCAGTCACTCATTTATATGTTAGCGATCCCATTTTTTATTATCTTGCCTCATTTTAGTCCCAGGAAATTAAAAGTGAAACACTGATTTCTCTACACACAGCCTCCCAAGCTCGCTGGGAACTTTCCCAAAGGGTTAAAACTCAACACAGTGTTTCTTTGATTTGTTGTCACAAAGTGCTCTTGAGCAGGTGGTTCCAAACCCTTTACAAGGAGCTCAGGTGGGAATTGATACAGCTGTTGTAAGCAAATAGGGTGGCAGTTTTGTGCTTGGCAGTAACACAGGCATTTCCCTTGGGATTGCAATCCACTTTGTAGTGAAGTGGAGCAGTTGGCCAGGAATAGCCTTCTTCCCTCACATGGAGAGCCAACACATCTTTAACTTGCCCCTGGACCTTGACCAGAGGTGGTCAGGTGTGACCTTGGTTTAACACACTGTTTGAGGAATGGCACTTCTGCCAGCCACAAGCTCCTTTTTCTTCCCTGCTCTGTCAGTGCAGGTCTCAGCCACATCCTTGATCTCATAGTTTGACCTTGTAGTTTAAATCCCGTCCAAACTCTCCTTTTAAGAGTGGAACATATCCCTACAGAGTCTTAGTTATTCTAAGTACTGCCTGTGTCCTTTCTTGGGTATGAAATAACAGCACAATGTACAGAAAACCAGTTTGCTTTAGTTGGCTTGACAAGCCTAAATCTTGTCCTGTGTTTTTATTTCCATGAAAACATGACTTGTACAGGACTTGAAGATAAGTGGAGTTCCAAATACTCTCTTTTTCCAAACACACCATGAGGAACATATGTAGTCGTTACAAATGAGGCTGGAGGCAGATGTTGTCTCCAACACAGTTGGAACAGGGTGATTCTGCTGAAATGAGTTAAATGAAGTGTCCTGGCTCTTCTGGCAGAGTGGATACTTATGTGGTCCATTACCACAGCTTGGCTTGAAGGCATCTGTGTCTTCCGTGCAAGATAGGAATGAGCAAGTGTCACCATCATCTCACCACACACAGTTGTACAGCTTCAGATTTTCAGTATTTTTGTCTACAGCTGAAACAGGGAATAAACGTGTGTAAGTGTGGGCACATCTCTAATGTGATAATTATAATAATAAAAGCATAACCCTAAACAGCAAAATTGCCCTGGTACCAAACCTGCAAGAGATGAACCAAAGAAGAGTGGCTCTAGACATTCACTGTGGTGTCCACGTTTGTCTAGAGCATGAATTGGTTTGATAGTTGTACCACTCACCTGAGAAGGGTGACTTTTGTGAGACTGTGAGTGATTTCTTACAAGGACATAAGGTTAGCATTCAGTAATGCTTCATAAATAATGCTTCATAAATAGAATGTAGTCTTAAAAAATAAGTTTTTTTCTGTGGAGGAAGAAAATGCAAACGTTTAAAGAGAAAGAAAACTGAATAGCTTGAGCCAGCATAAACTTTAACACTTTGATAGTTACAGGTAAGGCTCGTGCTGTAAGTTCAGTGTGTACATGTGTGCTGCCTCAAAACCTACTGTGTGAGAGAAGAAGCTTTGATGCAGACTGTTTATTGACTCACTTGTATGGTGGGTCGACTGAATTTTACACCAAGCTTGCAAAAACTGAAGTATAAATCAAACCACTTTGGTCTCTGTTTCCCAGAGCTGTTGATAGGATAAATATTTTCTTGTTACAGGATCATATTAAGGAAGCCCAGAACAAGGAAGAAAAACCCTTATTTTGTGTACTAAAAAGTAAAACTCAAGTCATCATCAGCCCTGAATTCTGACAGACTGCTGAAAGCAATTTCTCAGCAGGCATTACTCTGCCAAACACAGCCTACCATATGCCCTTTAGGATTCTGCTGATGCAAAGGCAGGAAAAGTCTGCTAATTTATCTGGAGCATCATCACAACCTCACCTTGCACCAGGAGATAGACAAGAATGCCAGTGAAGAGTTTTTCAGGTTCACGTAAGCAGCTCCATTTGTTTTATTCTTACCAGAAGCTTTTGAGCAGCGTATCAAAAAATTGACAACCTCCAAGCTGCTGCTATGTAATAAATAGGAAGAGGAGAGATTTTGTTTAAATACAATAAACCGCCAGTTTGCCATCAGCAGTAGTTACCAACAAAGCAGCAATGCCAATGCAGCTTTCAAACTGTGTCTAAAATTATGCATAAATAATGCTTATGTTCCTCTTGTGGAATGAAGTGCTTGGGTTTTAGAATGCAGAGCTGTAAATGTTGGACACCATACCCTGCCCTAAAGTGGATCAGCAGTAGGAGGAACTCAGTGCCAAGGCTGATTTTTGCCTTATCACTAATTATCTCAAATGTTTCTAATTGAGGACAAGATAGAGGAATGATCAGTCTGGCTCGCAGGAGTGCATTGCACTGATTCCAAATAAATTCAAGAGCATCCACAGAAACAGGTTACCCCGATCTAATTAAATCAATTTAGAAAGAGATTCAGTTAAATCAGTGCAATTTGTGTGTTCATAGATCAATCCTCAAATCAGGAAAAGGTCTCTTGAGCTAATGAGGCGTAGCGGTTATTTACTTTGGGGTGCTGGGCACTGGTCATCAATTAGGAGTCATTAATAAACCCTGGCAATAAAGAGCTCGAGTACCCCCAGTGAGTAATGGGGAGCAGTTGCAGGATGTATTAGCATAGTGCTCTGCCTCTGGGCTCCTCTGCAAATCAGTTATCTCACCTTGGGCATTGCATAAAAACCCTGTGTGCTGGTGACTGATGATGGGACTTGGAGGTTTCCCTTGGAAGGAAGGATTTAGAAATTATCTGTGATTTCAGGCTGCATGTAGTGGTGGGTTTTTTTGTTTTACTGCTACGTAAAGCTTTATGTCTCTTTTCTGGTTTTGTTACCAGAACAAAGCCGTAGTAGTAGAGCTCTTTCATGATCAAATCGCTATAATTAGTTTCACAAACCTGGGAAATGAGCAGTGAGCTGAGGCTGACTGATGTGATACCAGTATAAATCTCATCCAAAGACACAGAGAGAGATCCAGAAATACCACAGCCTTGGAAATTCAGCTTTAAATTTATTTTTCATTATTTTTCTAAAGCCAGGCGAAGGAGGAAGCAGTTTTTAAGTGTTTTCAGCAAACGAAGGCATTGACTTGGCAGGTGGAGAATGAGAAATAATTTTGCCAAATGTGCGTGTCCCTTTGCACTTCCACTGGAGGAGCACTCTGCCCTGAGCTGCCATGGGCTGCTTCCACGCAGTCTTGGCATGCTGGGGTGGGAATGACATCTACCAGTCAGTGCAGAGGCCTTCCTGAGCTATGCTTTACACTTCTGCCATCCACAGGGATGCTGAAGAAGCCCTTTTGTGGTAGAAACTTCCACCCTTCCCTCTAACACTTGGGACCAACCCCAGTGGCGAGTGGGGTTCCATTTAGGATCGGGGTGTGGGGCGGGCACCCCTCGCATTGGGGACCTGCCTGATGCCGTGTAATCTATCAGAATTGTATTAATCCCACTAACGCAGCCGCCATCTGGCCTCGCTGCCGGGCCGGCTCGCACGAGCCCCAGTGATGGATGGCCCTGGGAATTGATTAGTTGTTGTGCGAGACAAATGAACTGTTTTGGCAGAAAATACCAGAGGTCGCTGCATGTGGTCAGGCACAAAGGCTGCTGAATTTTAAAGAGCTGCTTGCAGCATCCATTGCAAGGATGGTGCTTTGGAGCAGCGGTGGCTTTTGAGGCAAGCCCAGCGCTCCGGAGCACGGTTGGGGTTTTGTTGTGTCCCTCCAGCCCCACTTTTGGGAACACCAGCACTGGGAGGGAGCACAAAGCTGCAGGGATGTGGGAGCTAGCATCCTTGACATGCTGGGAATTAGGGGCTCGTGCTGGCATTGTGGGTGGCTGTGCCACAGATGTCTGTCACTCTCACAAATGCTGGGCTGTGCAGTCCCTGTGGAAGAGCTTTGCTGGTTGTGCAGAGCCCAGGCAGCCTGGTGTGCTCAGCCGTGGCGCCTCAAACAAAACACCTGCAGCTCCAGCCAGCTGGGATTTGGGTTTTTTTCAGGTCAGTGTTATTTAGAAATGGATGCTCCCATGGTGATGTTCAGTGGGCAGCTCTCTGGACTTCAAGATGATTGCCAAGTTTATTGCTTCCCCCCTTTTTGTTGTCCTGGAGCTGTGACCCTTGGGGCTTCTCTTTGTTGTGCAAAGGGGCGGCTGGGCTCGGGCTTGGCTGCCCTTTGGGAGGGCTCATCCTTCGGTGGCAGCTCCTATTTGGGGTTTTCTCTGCCGCCTCCTCCCCGGTGCTGCCGCTGATCTGCCGAAGTGCTCGTGGCCGTGGGGAATTGGATGACACATGTCTCGCTATGTCCCGGCGGCTCTCGGGGGACAGCACACGAGTGTGCCGGCAAGTGGGCAACACTTCCCTCGGGACGGCCTGCCGGCTCAAAATAAACTTGAGTTATGGATTTATTCAGCTTGCAAAACCTCAGCTGGCATAAATAATTGAGAAAGCAAAGGTTTGTCTGTGGTGCGTACCTCAGGGACCCACTGCTGCCTCCCTCCCTCCCACTACCCTTTCTTATGAAAATGATCCCAGTTGCACTGATAGATAATAACAACACCAAGCAATTAAAAGCTATGGGTGGCTGGAGAGAGGAGAAAAGGTTCAGTTAATGAGCTTTTCCTCTTCCTGTGCCCAGGAGAGCCTCCGAAGTGACGAGGCGATTAAAGCGAAGAGATAATTATGGATTATGTGAAAATGGGTCCCTTGGGAGCCGAGGGCCTTGACATAAACAGTGAGTGTTGCGAGTGTCTCTGGGCTCCCCGCACGCGTCCTGCTCCGCTCCATTGCGCTCCCCGTGCCGTGCCAACCAGACGGGCAAAGCCACCTGTTAGCGAGTCCACTGGGACATGGCTGGGACCAGCCCCGGGAAAAGGGATGAGGATGCCCAAAGTAGAACCTGAGCCCTCCGCCCTGAGGTAACCTGCGAGCGGGGGAGGAAGGGGACGGGGCAAACCTGGAGGATGTTCTCTGTGCAAGGGTAAAATATCTGCATTTCAAGTCTTCCCTATGCCCTTTTCAGTGGCAGCTTAGGTGGCAAGGAGGTTTGCAATGCTCTGGGTAAGAAGGAGGTGAAGCCTGATCAACCGGGACCAGATCTTTTCCAGGAGCTGTTTTATAACCGTTGGCTCAATACGTGTCATTTGGATACCTTGTGAAGCTTGGGGAAGGATGGGCTTGGTGTAAGTTCCTCCACATCCTTTTGTTCAAGGATAGGAAAAGCTGCCCATGTGTTACTTGCAGGCAACAGGTATGCTTCAACTCACTGTTAAGTCAGATTCAACATCTCTTACTGGGGATCAGGGAGAGCAGAATAAAATAGCTTTTGGGGCTGAATATGTGTCAGCCAGGGAGAAGAGAAAACCTCTGGTCATCCTCTGTAAATAGATATAAACACACTCGCTGCCTTACTAATAGTCAAGTGGTCTCTGACTTGAAGGCTTCTTTCTAGCTCAACAATGACACAGAAAAAAAATTGCATCCAAGTCTTCCTTTTAGCCACAGGATTTTAATAATTGGGCACATCTCCGTTAGGTTGAGTTTCTTGGTCTTTCCCATCCATTCAGATATGCTGAATGCTCTGTTTTTCACATGAATTGAAATTTTTCTGAAAATACTGATGGAAATGCTATGGGTTGTCTCCCTCGTAACATTACCTGAGCAATGTTTTTGCACTGTCACTTACTTCTGTATTTCCAGCATGCTTCTGTCTGGCTTGACACTGTTTTTACCAGTTTCTGGGCCTTGCTGCTAGCTTTTTTGCCAACCAGTTTTGTGAGGAGTGCAAATTCCTGCTGGGAACAGGTCTGATAAAAACATTTCATCCTTTTTGTTTCCTTGTAGCTACTACAGTGTAGGGATTATTCATTATGAACACATACACACATGTAAAATGAGGGTAAAAAACTGAGTTGCCATGTGTCCAAGCTCTGTTTCTTATTTGTCCTTTGTGGTTTTGAATGCAAAGTCAGCAAGTAGTGGTAACTTGTCTTTATTCCATTTACACCATTCAGGGTTCAAGGGGAATGTTTTCCCTAGTATTGGTCCCTCCAAAAATCTGGTTTTAACTCCTCTGAGCCCTTTTCTGTTTCCCACATGTTTTGGCATGTGTCTAGATCAGATTGTTTTAAATGTCTGGAGTGGAACTTCACCTCACTATTTTATTTGTAGGTAAAATTGTGACTGTATGGACTTCCCTCAGAGCTGTTCAGGAAAGGACTTGTTTCTCTTTGTTAATATTTATAGAAAAGTTGGATATGATATATGCTTAGTTTTTTGAAAGGGGGCATCAGGAGCAAGGGAATGGTTTAAAGCTTGAGAAATAAATGCAGAGTAGAAGGACGAAATTTCCCGAAACCTTATCTACAGGTGGGGAAATTGGTATTCTGGATTAATTCCATTGTGGAGACTTCTGAAAGAAAAGTGGTTTTTTGGAAGGGGGATATATAGAGCATTTGCAGAGTTGGTTATTCCAGAAAGCTAAATCATATCCAAATAGCTGTGTCAGGTCATTTTCCCCTTACAGACAATAATATCCTTGGGAAAAAACTGTAAAAGTCCAGTCTGGAGGCTGCGGTGGGAAGATGGGCTGGGTTTGGTACATCAGGGTTGCTGTGCCCTCTGTGCTGGCACAGACCCTGCACACACTCCCTGTGGAGCCCAGTCAGGTGCTTTACTGCTGCCATGTCCTTACTGGTACCTCTGGTCCTGGCTTGTGAGGTCTGTGGGGGCTCTGCAACATGTGGGATAACCAAGTGGCATCACTGCCAGGGACTGAGGGCACAGCCCGAGCTCATGGCTGTGATGTGGAAAATCACCCAGGAGTAACTGAGGATGGTTTTGGACTTGTCTAGCAAGGAGAGACTGGGGTCTGCTTTGGTGTTACGGAAGGAGTGATCTGTAATAAACGAGGGGTGTGTGGCTGTGCAACAGGGAACCAAGTTACTGCCTAGCATTGTCTGAAACAGCTTCTCCCAAAAGGCTGCTGTCAGCAGCCAAGGATGTGTTGGAGAGGTTGGACTAACAAGGTGGGACTGGAGGAACTTCCCAGCATATAAAATCAGCCCTTGTTAGCAGGGGCAGGCATGTCTCACGACCTCCATCAGGAGTCTGTCAAGCTCCATCTCGAGCAATACAAGCTTTTACCTTTTCTGATCCCACCATGAAGTTCTTTTTTCCCTGTGATTCAAGGTAATTGCATCTAAAGCATGCAGTGATCTGTTTCCCAGGAGCTTGTGTGCAGTGAAGGGGCAAGCCCTCCACCAAATGAGTTCATGACAGACTGGTTATGAAACTGGGTGGCTTCTGTAGTGTCCCTAAGCCTACACACAGAGTGTGAAGTCTTGTGTGGCTCCCAGTTCATCACTAGAAAGGAGCGGCTCAGTTGTCTGCAAGGACTGACTGCACAGGAAAAATGTGCTGGAGAACACTGCTACTAAGGGAGCAAGGTGAGAGGGGGGTCAGAGGAAGTGGCTTCCTTGGAGAAAGTGGTGATCTGCTGCTGGGGATGAGTGTCAGCACTTTTCCCCACCTTTTTCTGGCACTGAGGAAGGAAGGTCTGAAGAATTAGTGTGCAATTCAGTAGGCCAGATGCATAACAAAGTCCTGTTATGCAGCTCTGCCTGCCTCAATGGGAGCAGTGGACATGGTCTTGGTGGCATTGGTATTTCCTTTTTTGGGGGACTACAGCTCAAAGAGCAACACTTTTTGTTTGTAATCCATTGCTCAGAAATGCAACTGTTATTTAGATTTTACTTTCCCTTCCTCTGAAATTATCCAGCCTGTGAGGTTCAAGAGCAGTGCAGATTAATAGGAGTAGTGTTGCCTTTTAGCACTGGTGCATCAGTTCTCAAACTGCACTGTTGTATTTCTCCTGCCTGACAGATCCACAGCAGAATGACCTCCTTTTTGGGTCTGACCAGCTCCAACAACCTCCCATTTTTACAAGTAACTGAGGCTGTCAGTCTGAGTTCTGCTGAACATCCAGATGGTCTCAAGTTAAGGTGATTGAAAACTGGGGATGTCATGTGAGGCAACGACTTTATGTTTAACTCTTGTGAAGCTGCCAAGTCTCATAGCAGTGCTGATGGGTTCATTTGAACCACAGGTTTCATCTGAAAACTAGAAAGAGAGGGGAGTAAGTGGGCTTTTGGCTTATTTTTAGAAAACCAAGGACCTCTTTTCTTTGTTCCTTACTAGCAACACAGTGGGATCAGCATATTTATACCCATAGGTATTATTCTTACAAGAGACTGTGAAAGGTCTTACCTTGATTGGAGGTTCTGTTTGTTTGGCTGTTAAGGAGGGAAGTTTTAGTGTGTCTGAAGCGAAGGTATTGCTTTGATCTCTAGAAGAAGCTATATGTGTGGCTCAAGCACACATAACACCACAATTGGATCTTTCTGCCTGCAAGCAGCCCTAAGTGAGCACCTGCTGGTGTTATATCCAGGACCTAATGTGGATTCAGCCAGGGACAGATTGCACAGCATGTGTCCTGTTTGTTCTGCTGTTTTGTCCAAGCCACATTAGTGGCCACTGTCCGAGATGGATGGAGTTGGACGGGGCTTTGGTGGACCCAGAGTAGCTCTTAGAAGAGACTTTTATCTTCTATGGGATAGCAGTGATTTATACCAGAACTTGAAAGTGGATTTTTCTGGCTAATTTCGTACATTTCTTGTGCCATTTCACAGGAGTAAGCTGACCTTTGTGTGGACATAATACTGCTAAAAACCTTTGTTTTTCTATGAAGCAGGATCTTCTGTGTCTTAACTTGGGGGGGGCAGAACCCACATTATTCTGCATGTGCAATACTAGGTGCCTGTTTCAGTCCAGTGACAGCATTGAAATGTCATTGAAATGAGCATATGATGTGTATGTAGCCTTTGTGTTGTGCAGTAACATGGTGCTTCTTTGCTTTTGTTTCCTGAATAGGGAAGAGGACAAGAACATTTTTGATTACTGCAGAGAAAACAACATTGACTACGTAACCAAAGCCATTCAATCAAAAAAAGTGGATGTGAATGTCACAGATGAGGAGGTATGGAGAAAAAGGGACCATCAATCTTCTAACTGTTTTGTGTATTAATTCAGTGCTACTCCTTTTTAAAATTCTCTCATTGGGTTTGCTGTAACAAGGTACTGTAACAGTTGGACAAATGCTGGGTCCTTGAGATAGGGCTAATCTATTGGAAAACTGCTTTCCACTGGATTTCTAGTAGTTTGGATGTAGTAACTATGATGCTTTAGCCTGTCAGAAACTTAGTTTCTGTGTTATTTTCAGCAATGCCAGCAGCCACTTGCAGAGCAAGATCTTCTGAATACCTCCCTTTCCCCACTTTGTACACTAAATATGGTCAAACAGAGTCAGGAAATGAGGGAAATGGCTTTTTTGGCTGATGAACTCTGTAGGATTTCTGCCATGCCACCAGCTTTTCATCATTCCCATGTGGAGAGCAAATGAGTGACACTGGCTTTCCAGCTTCACAAAAACAGTGACGTCGTCAAGTCTTTCTCTCCTCACCGAACTCAAAACACCATTTCCCCACAGGGAGATAGCACAGGTGTTGCCAAAAACCCCAAGAAAAGGATGTGTCTAAAACTGTGCATTAGCTTGATCCTTTTCTTGGTAAGAATAAACAGCTGGTGTGGACAGTTTCCCATTAATCCTTCCAAAACTGTGGCTGTACCAGGTTTGTCACCTTGGTTTCTGTGCTTGCACTGCCACCTATCCCTGCTCCTGGTCCAGCCTGTGCACAGCTCCTTTTGCCCACTGCCTTCCAGCACACTGTGCTGTGGTGAACAGATGAAGTGCTTAGACATTCATAGACTGAGACGCCACAAATTCAGTTGGGTTCTCCTGGAGCTCTAAGCAGATTTCTGCCCTCTGAGCCATGACAGCCCCGGCTGGGGCTCTGAATGCTGATGGCAGGGCCTTTTATTATTAATCAGGAATTCATGTGAATTAATTTTCAGAGGAGAAGGAGGGAGGGTGTTCATGATCAGGGTTGGAATTTCACATCATAAATTCAATGAACTGAAACTGTCATGTGTCACACAGTCGCTGCAGCAGCGCCGTTACTGAGCTCCATCCCTCCTCCTGCTGATCACAGGGAATGTCCAGGGCAGTCCTGCAGAATACTGGAGTCTTTTCATTAAAAAAAAGCTTATTTTTAGAATCACATGCTTGCAATAGGTGTATAATAATGTCGTGTTAGCATTGCTTTGTTCCCACTGGCAAGGTGCTCTTTTGCAGTGAGCAACGTTCTGAAGTTTGTACCGCTCTTCCTGTCCAAGCAACAAATGTGCTTGTTTTCAGCCAAAGAAATTTTGATTTTAAAAGAAAAAATCAAAATATTTTGTGAAGGATAGTTGAAATATCTAAACTACGTAAATGTTTTGAGCCAGATCTGAAAACTGCCAGGTGACACATCCTTCTTGGGAGTTATCCATGAGTTCCTGATGTAAGAGAAGTCCTATTTCTAATGGATAATCGTATTGCTAATGGATATTAGCACATGACTGTTGCAGAGTATGGAATTGCTTCAGCACAGGCAGGAGCCAAAAGCACCTGCCTACCTGTGAAGGACTCATGGGAGGTGACACTGCTGCAAAATTCCCCCAGTAGATGAAATTCTCACAGCTTCAGTGATTTTGGTTTACTCCAGCAAATAGGGAAATGAAAACCCTTTTTTTGGCTACTGTTGGCTTCTTTAGGCTGACTCTAACTGGTCCACAACCCAAAAAAACCAGCATACCCAAAACAAAAATCTGAAAGAAATATTTATTTCCTGTTATGTTAAGGAGCTGAAACCATTACCAGTGTTGTTTGGTATCCAAACATGTTCTTCCCAGTCTGGAGGGAAGCTTATTTTCCAATATCATGCAGGTTGATTGAAGTTTTAGTACCCATTTTAGACTAGAGATATCCCAGACCGAGCCTTTCATAGAGTGAAGTGTGTGCAAGCATAATCTTGTCATTTTTATTAACTATTTTAGTGTTACTGTGTAAATGCATCCTGCTGTATTCAAAAGCTGCCTCACCTGGCCTCTGAACATAACTCACGCTGTCAATCCTTTGATTTAAATGCCTGTAAATCTAAAATGGCAACAGGGGTACATACAAAGAGTTAACTTCTTATGAAACAGAATCTACTGAAGCACCAAATAGGCTCATGCTAAGCTGCAAAGACACTCAGCTCAGCCTTGCCTTGAACAATAAAGGCTTAGCTGAGGTTGTAGGGTGTTTAGATTTTGTTTTTATGTGATGTGTTAGTACTGCATCTAATTGTATCCCCCCCGTTTTGTGCAAACCTGAAATAAATCAGCAGAAGGAGAAAAGAAATCAAGGATAAAAATGTAAAATTGGGCATGAGCCAACTTACTTGAAGCAAAAGGATTTCAGAATGGGGTTTAGATAGATGCACTTGGAAACTTATGAAGCATAAGTGGTCCTCTCCCCATAAGACATAAAGCTCTTCATGTACTGCATTCAAGCCAGCATACCTGCTAACAGTTTGGATATAATAAACTTCAATTTGGAATTAAACAAAGAATCTAACGACAGTAATCATGTACAAGCTTCCATTTACTGTATCTAAATTGCCCAGAGTTCAACAGGATAGCTTGCATTCACTTATAAGAAGTAGCACAGACTAAAGCAACCTGTTCCCCTTGCATATGTCAGCAGGACTAATGGAGTAAGAAATGGACTGTGGCTGTGAAGTCAACCCAGGCACATCCTGGGAGTGTGGCTCACTTGCTGCCTTTTTAAGAACAGTATTTTTTTCAACTTCTAACAAACCAGGAGCTGCTCAAAGGCAGAGATGAGTTGCTTTTGTAATTTGTGCCAAGGGCTGTGGAGGTTGTAGCTAGATAATTTTTTTTTAATTGTTGGAGAAATCCCAGTAAACAAACACGTTACCTGTGTGCAGTGTTGAAATCCTTGCCAAAACTTTAATGAAAGGCATCTGACAAGATGCTCACTTAGTCCTCAGTCCTTGGGCTTTTGAGACAAGTGCCAAATTGGTGCCAGGCTGCCAAGGAAAGGACAGGGGGAAAATGGATTTGAAAAAGAATCACATACTTCTGGATTTACAGTCTTGCTCCCACTAGAAAAACGTCACCAAATGTTTCAGAGCTCTGAGACTCACCTCCAAATCAAGTTTACCTGTATAATTGCAGCAACAAGCAGTCCATTCACTGTTTCTGCTGTCACAGGGCAATGCAGCCATTCTATCCAGATAGATCTCTATCTCTTCTTAATTACTGCTAATAAAACCCTTGCCACAAGTTAGAGTGGCTCATTGCTGTACAGCCATTACAGCTGCAAACATCGTGCCTAGAAGTAGAGCTTAATATTGTAGCACATCCATTCGGTTTGGCTTTGTTCTCCCCTTTCTTGTGCTCTGGCTAATTGATGCGAAAATCATTCCCATCCATTTGTCTGCCGAGGCTCGGTGTATCGGAGACAAATCCCTGTCCTGTGCTTTGTTTGTGAACACCCTGTGACTTGGAGCTGAGCAAAATTGATGTGCTGTTGGCTTGAGAAGCTGCTGCAGAAGCTGGCCAAGCTGGCAGCGGTTAGCCAGGCAAAGCACAGGAGATTTAAGAGGCAGGGTTAGTGCAGCGAGGCTATTTTTATGCTTTTTTTTTATTAAATACTTCAAAGGCGGGGGGGAAATGCATCCTCTCAAGCAACTTCTGCAACAACTGTCATGTTTGAATTGAAGGGATTGAGCACCTTGATGTTTGATTGTGTCTAGTCGAGACCTCACTGCTGCAGTGCTCCCCTGCATGAAATCAGTCGTGTTGCCTTGAGTCTCTCACTGCTTAATGAAACAGTCATGTGGGAATTGTTCTGGGAAAGCTCAATCTGTAGCTCTTAAGACTTCTGCCACGTTATTTAAACACAGGAACACATGTTACATGCTGATGCAAAGCAGCAGCTGTGCAGGCTAAAGAACTTTGTAACATGCAGAGGTGGTGTCCATGCTATACAAAAAGTTGGACTGTATGTTAAATTTAATCTCTAATCCCTAATCTCTAAGTCTTATTTTAAGGAAGACATGAGAAACAAGTAGACTTTGTAGCTGTAGAGCTAAGTACGTGTTGATTGTTGTTAATTTGCCTGATGCTATGCAAAAAGTAGTGAATATTATCTAGCTTTTATAGAATCACTAAGATTGAAGAAGACTTCTGAGATTATAGAGTCCAGCCATTTAAAATGCAGATTTCTTAGTAATGCTTTTTGTTATGCAGAAAGCAGGTTTAGATTCTTCTGCAGGTATCTTTACTGTGGTGTGCTCTTGCACAGCAGGGTCTCCAAAGTCCCTTACGCCCTGTGTCCAGGGCTGCAAGGATGCAGACATTTCTTGGGTGGAACGTGTCAGCTATTTAATAGTGCACAATTACAATGCAGAGCCATTTAAGGCACTAATTAGAAAATATTGTATCCATTTAGAATTGCAGAGAAAATATATAGGTAAGCAGAGTGTAATTACCCAAAGTGGAATTGGCCCAAGACCTGAAATCCATACTCCTGCAAATAGCACAAGGAGATTTTTAATGACTGTACATGATCAGGCTTCAGGTTTTTGTCTTGTTCAAAAGGCAACATGTGGAGCAGAACCAGTCTCCCAGTGTTTGGGAGGACCAGCTGCCAGAATTAGTAATTTGATCATGTAACTGTACAAAATTACACTTGTGTAATTACAATATTACTCCTCTATACATATATAAAGAAACTGAAATAATCTGTTGAAGTAATTATTGCCACTGTGCTTATTGCACATGATGCTTCTTCCTTTTGATGTAAACATCTCTAGCATGAAAAAAGTTGATATTTGTCCAACTGAAATCCATAGTCTTAGGTAATTAGCAGTCCAGAAATTAGTTAAGGATGCTAAACATTAAGGAATTAAGGATCTTTCCATGTTTACCAATTGTTTTTGATTGTACTCTTTCCCCCTTGTAGACTTCCATAGTGGCATTGAGTGCAAGAATATTAATCACTAAATGGCCCATGGATGTCATCAGTGCTTCCATAGAAAGTCACTGTCAGAAAATTCATTGTAATTCAAGGTTAATTAGTGTAACATTAAAATTATGTGTTACAGAAATTAATTACTTGCTGGGTCAAAAAGTGTGCATTTCTTGACTCAAAATCATGTTCTACCTCTGCTGCCCTGCCCAAGGATATCCAGCAGAAGCAGTGTGAGCTGTGGCCACAGGTGTCTTCATGCCCCTCCTGCTTTCTGGCACCATGGTCAGGAAATTTGGCTCTCAGTTCCCATTAGCAGACAAATGAGTTGCTCACCTTGTTCCCCACTGCTCTGGCAAGAGATTTATAGCCAGGAGTGGGCTAATTTAACTGGTGTTATCTGTGGGGGTCTGTGACTGGTTTCTAGAAAACACAGATCAGTCTAACGGTGTTGTGGCTTGTGGGGTGTGATTCCTGGTTATCTCCAGGGTGATTTCCAAGGAATTCCCTGCAAGTGTGCCATCCTAAACCAGGAGGGACTGATAGAAAGAGTAAATCTAATATACTAAGTGTATATAGTAAACAAAGAAGAAAACCTCCTATCTCAAACTCCTTTGAGCTATCTTTCTCAGCAACCCTAAGCTTCTTCCCATGTCTTTGGGCAGGTGGGAAGATCTGAGCTACCATTGCATCCCTTGCCATGGTGGCAGACAGCTGTAGAAAGGGGATGGGAAGAGAACTGTGAAGGTTTGGAAGTGGCTGGAGGCATGGATGCAGGAGACCACGTTGCAGAGCTGAGGGGACAGTTGTGAGTGATGCCTGCCCGGATGTCCAGTTTTAATCTTCTCTTGCAGCAGAAACAGGACCCAGGGGTTGAGCATTTTGGACCTGATGGAGCTTTTGGGGACTTGACATCTGGGTGACTTACATTAGTATTGAAAATCCTGCCCTTAACTGTAAGTCGTTGCTCCCAGGAAAGTCAGAGGTGCCAAAATCCCAAATCTATATAGGAAAACAAATCATGTCATGGCTCCTGTGTTTCATGCTTTGCTGATTATCTCCTCTAAATTTTTTACTGGCTTGTGGGCATCATGCTAAATTAATGAAAAAATCAACTATTTGTCCCTTTTCTAGCATTATTCTCTTAAGTCCCAATCACAAGGAATAATAAGTTGCATAGTAATATTTTTTTTAAGTCTGTGTTAATTTGGTTATTGGTGCTCAATACTTAATGGCAAGACTGATTCTCCATGAGGGTTTTTTGCCTGGCTTTCTTAATTTTCATCCTGGATGTTGCAGGGCCGGGCTCTGCTCCACTGGGCGTGTGACAGAGGACACAAGGAGCTGGTTTCAGTACTGTTAGAGCACTCTGCTGATGTCAACATCCAGGTAAGAAAGGAATACAAAGTTGAATTCTATTGCTGTCTTACAGAGCCTGCTGACCGAATGTTTCAATTGAAACTGAACTCTTCCAAAACTTCATAGCAAATTCCCTCAGGGTACTTATCACAGAAAAGCTGCTCAGCTCTGGGGAGACCCCACCTGTCTCCAGCTCTGGGGTCCCCAGTACAGGAAGTATGTGGTCCTGTCAGAGCAAGTCCAGGGGATGCCACCAAAATGATCAGAGGGATGGAGCACCTCTCCTATGAGGAAAGTCTGAGAGAGTTGGGATTGTTCAGCCTGGAGAAGAAAAGGCTTCAGAGCAACCTAATTGCAGCCTTCCAGTACCTGAAGGGAGCTGACAAGAAACAGGGAGGGGGACTTTTTACAAGAGCATGTAGTGAGAGGACAAGGGGGAATGACTTCACACTGACAAAGGGTAGTTTTAGATTAGATATCAGGAAAAAATTCTTTACAGGTGAGGCCCTGGCACAGGTTGCCCAGAGAAGCTGTGGCTGCCCCATCCCTGGATGTCCAAGGCCAGGTGCAAGAGGGTTTGGAGCAGCCTGGGCTAGTGGAAGGTGTTCATGCCCATGACAGGGGAGTGAAACAAGGTGATCTGTAATGTCCTTTCCAACCCAAACCATTCTATGATTCTATTAGAAGAACATACAGAAAGGTAACCTGGGAAAAAGTACAAAATTTTTAGCCACCAGAGTTTGCACCCCATGTGTCTGAGCTTAACTAGCAGCAGTTTTAGGGTACCTGAATAGCCCAGGTTTTGACTTGCATTGCAAGTGGTTCCTTCCAGCCAGCCAGCCAGCTTGGGTGTGCCTTTGCAGGTGAGTCAGTGCTCCCAGGTTTGTCAGCTTGGTGTAATTAAGTGCTGACCTGTGTAAATGGGATCGTGTTCGGAAATAATCGTCCAATATATTTCTGTCAAATTATGACTGACTGCTCTTTACCAGCGTGGCACCTCTTGGCTCTGCTCTCCTGCCCACAAATAGCGGTGTTGGTACTTACACACACATGAAATTGTTGTAATAAAGTCTGTGTTGCCCTTTCCTTGGGCAGATTTGTTGGTGGGATGGTATGAGGAAGGACAGCTCTGTGGCAGCTGGTGAGAAACATATGTTCATGCTTACATCTCCAGGGTTTCAGTTATAATGGATTTCATAGGTGTTTTTCTTTACATAGAAGAGGGGCCAGTACAAACGGGGGGCTTTTCATACTCTGTCCATCTCCCTTCAGTCAGATCTAGTGAGGGATGTGTTGGATACACACAGGAACAGCTTTGCATAGGAGTCAGATCAGCCTGTTCCCTTCACCCTGGTTTGGGTTTGGGTTCGTTCTGAAACATCTCTTTGACACTTGTGTCATTCCTTTGGAAGTAAAATCTGACTCTTAGAAGCAAAGGCAGAAGGGAGAATCATCCTATTTTTTTCCCTGAGCATTCATTTTCTTTTAAATTCTTCTCTTTTTTCTTTTTGATGCATTGCACATTTTCTAACCAGATTATTTTTGGCCAGTAACAAAAGGTTAATAATAGTCATAAAAAGAGAATCAATCTTTGATTTTTTTTTACCCCACCAAGGTAATAAAGGAGAATTTTTTATAAAGGTCTCTGTTTGCACATGGGTGTGTTCCCAGAGAAAGCAGACACGTTTTTATTCTCAGCCATATATAAGTTGAAATGAATTTCAAGAGTTTGTGACTTAATGTTTATTTCTCCTTTTTTCTTTTTTTCATTTTGACCTTTACCCTGCAAGAATTCACATCCAAAGCAAGATCAGGAGGAATTTTAAGATCAACCTGACGAAAAAGGGAGAGGGAGAAACTCTGGCTTCCTAACAGGCCATAAACACTGCAGCACCTGCTATTACACATTACCAAACCAGTTAATGTGTAGGCTGTAAAGAACAGTGCCTTAAGTGTGAGGGAATCTCTGGTGACTCCAATCTCTTATTTCAGAGCAATGTGCTCTCAGCAGAGGTTCCCTTCACACCTCTGTTCAAGGAATCTCCTCAATTCCTATCCCCCCTTCCAGGTCTTCAGGTGCTCTTTTGCCTTGTTCAGTTTTGCAGCAGCACCTACAAGCAGGCTGCATAAGAGATAAAGAATATATTAGGGATTAGGTGGGTTATGAGCAGGTAGTGAAGGAGAGAAACGTTATAGACCAATTTTTTTTTAATTGCCTGTGTTTTAGTATGCTTCTAAAAAGTTAGTCAAGCAGCGTGACAGATTTATGCTGTCTTCCATTACCTTTTTAATAAATGTCCTTCCATCTTGGCTCTCTTGGAGTGTGCTAAAGGATTTAGCTGCCCTAAGCAAACAGTGACAGTGGTGCTCTGACAGGGGACCTGGAGCAAGTCAGACCAGTTCACTGTGCCTGTAGATGTGCCTTCTTAATCCCTTTTTGCTGCCTTATTTTAGTTACCTTTGTACTGTCTATTGTCAAAGTACTGCAGTCTCTGGATCAAGAGGGTCTGCAAGAGTCAACTTACTGGTCCTTGTTGATAAACAGACAGCTTGGGAGCAGGAGGAGAGGTCTCCCAGCCCTGCTCATTCCTCCAGTGTGCTCAAACCCACTTTAATTCTGGGAAATAACCCCAGGACTGCAGTGGTCCAGCCCCTGGGCTTTTTGTTTTTCAGCAGTGGTGCTGCAGTCTCCAAAGGCTGGTTCACTAATGTCACTGAAAAGCTGCAGCCATTGAGTTCTCTGGTTGTTCATAATTAGCTCTAATAGCACGTTTGAAAAGAGGTGGTAAAATGATTGCCATGGGCAAGGGGACACAGAAAGCAACAGGCTGCTCTGCTTTGTTGAAAAGGGGCATTTGTGTAATTGAATTACCTAAATCTTCAGAGCCAGAGGCCATGTCAAAGTGGGTGGTGGGCTGGTATTTTGGAGCTCTGATGGAAATACCTAGAGCTTGGGGCTCAGTCTGAAAACAGCCTCCTTCCTTCCACTGGAACTGTTTGCCTTGAATAGAGTATATTCATAACATAACAGTTATGAAGAAGCTCAGCAACATGACTATAATTTCCATTTCAAGCTTTAAAAATAAAAAGACACAAGTTTTCCTTTTCTTCAGAAGATGAGCAGAATTGAAACACCTTTTTCCTCTAAGGGGAGAGTTTTTCCTTGCAGTGTTTTTTTTGGACTTGGGAAGGAGGTTTTCTGGGGTCAAGGGAAGCACTAAATGGAAACTGTGCAGAGCTGCACCCCAATAGCTGTGCCATGGCATCCTTAGCATTCCCTGTGCCAGGATCAGCAAGCTGGCCTGGTCAGAGTCTTTATTTCATAGAATCATGGATTGGTTTGTGTTGAAAGAGGCCTTAAAGATTATCCCTTTGTCCTCAGTTTTCTCTGGTAGTGCAGTGCCAGTGCAGAGGAGGCAGCAGAAGTCTCCTGGATGTGAAAGGTGCTCAACCAGCTTTCAGAGGAGCTCTTTAGTGTGCTTGGGAGGACCTTTAGGGACAGTGTGCTGCTTCATTGATCCTAGGTGGAAGAGTCATCTTGGGGCAGGGTCTGAGTCTGGACACCTCCTCATGCAAGAGCAAGGCAGGTAAGGTGGTTCAAAAAGGAGAGTTCTGTGCCCTGGTGCCACGTGATTGCTCATCCTATGCAGAGTATAGGGTACATATATATATATATATATATGAATATATGTATGCAAGTATGGAAACTTATTAGTACTGATTTAAGAAAGATGAAGAGCCTCGTGGTACAATAATTGTCCACTGAGAGGGAGAAGGACAAATAGCATCTCCCACTTGTAACATCAAAGCAATAGACCACAGACTCTCCTCCTGGACTAGCTGTGGCTGCACTTTGTTCCATTTGTGAGTATTCCTTGTTCCAAAATAATAATCTATGTGTTCAAGGTGTGCCTTTGGGAATGCATAGGGAACTGTCCTGGAGTGTTGCCACAGCTCAGCTTATTCTGATAAAGCTTTTCAAGCCTATCTGGCCGTGTGAGCAAGTCTTAAATATTGTTCGTTTTAAGTGGAACTGTATCACTTGACACAAGGATAATTAAGGGCTGTGTAGAGCAGCTGAGTTAAAATTGTATCTAAATATTTTATGATTTTTAAACTGCATCATTGTGCAGTTATCAGTGTTATGGTAATAATTTTCTATGCTGAATTTTTTCTGTAATTATGACTAAAAGGATGAAAAAGGCTTTAACTGATGTTCAGTATTTATTTGCTGAGTTTTCACTTCCCTAGTAAAGGTGCAGAGCACTGCATTAGAGACTTTAAACCACTTACCAGCAAGTTCCCCATGGTCATCCATGGAGTTTGAGAGGGAAACTTGAGACCAAAGCTGAAAACCATCAAGTTAGGAAATCTGTTGCTAGTTTTTGTGGATTTTATTGTTATTCATACATATACAGCAGTAATTCTGGAGAGAAGCATCTAGTGTCTGTGCTGTCTGAAGGGAGCATTGGCGGGTTTTTGGTGCCAGCACTGGATTTTTATCTTGTACCAATTCATGCAAGGCTGCCCAGTCATATTTATACACTGAAGTGTTTTTTGTCAGCATATATTTTGAGTTAGATAGGTTTTGCTCTTTCTTTTTTTTGTTTTCTAAAAGACATCTAGAGCAGCAGGAGGAGCATGGCTGCCTCCCCAGGTTATTTTTTTTCCCATTTCCCTGCCACAGGCCTCTGGAAGACAGCAGGTTCCCTCCTCTGTTTGCAGCTAAGACACTGGTGAGTCAGAGGGCTCCTGGAGAGGGGAACATGGAGCAGCCATCCCCTTGTAATACCTTCACTCACGTCCTCATTGGGGATCAAAAAAAAAAGGAAAAAAACCTTTTCAAATGAAGACAATACAAACATAATGAATGGCAGGGAGGGTTCATCTCCCTCATGACTCAATCCCTCTCAAACAACATTATTATTGACTGGCCTATTGGTTGCCAAAAAGGAAAATCAATTGTACTAGAAGTAGTTGCTGGGCCACAGATCACGGTACTAACCCAGCGGAGACAGGTTGATTTTTATCAACTATCCAAAGACTAATTTCCACCATTAGCTAAAAATGAAGTAGAAATTATGGATATGTCGAAGATTGCTAAGATTGGTGGTCTGTTGGTTTTGTTTTATTTGTGTGTTTTTTCTGTTTTCCTGCCTGACTCTTAAAACTATTGTGTCTGTATAGAATAAAAAGGAGTTAGGAATAGCCAACTCTGCTTGCCTGTCTGTTCTTCCTTTTTTTTCTTTTCAAGCTTGTTCATTTGGATTTCACAGTAAAAATACAAACTGCTTCAGTCTTTGCACCGGGCGTTGGGTTTTGGAGGCATTGCATAGACATTTAAAAATTATGCTGGTCTCAGCAAACCTATATCCTTTCTCTGCCCCCAAATACACATCATGCCCTCGTGTTTCCAGATGAGGGATTTGCTGTGGGCATCTCCACTGTTCTGAGCGGGGGCTGAAGGCCACAGGCTGTGTCTACACATCTTTGCCCCTCCCCAGTGACATGGGTGTGTGTCCATGCAGCCCACCACCCTTGCTGTGAGCTGATGGGTGCAAACACACATGTGAATCAGCTGCCAAAGTCCTCTGCTGTTATGGCTGAGGTTAAACAGGAAAACATCTGAGCCTTGTGCCCTTGCACTTGATGTCCCTAGTATCAATTATCCCCTAAATATACTAAAAGCCTGGCTCATACAGCCAGGAGTGGCCCAGTCCTGGGTCTGATATTCCTGCAGAGGGTTTGGTGTAGGTACAGTCACCGCAAGCAAAGGATGTCATGGGTGTTGCTGAACTGCCATTCCTGAGGTAGGGAGGTGCTGTGGCAAATGGATGGAGAGACTAAACAGAGATGAAAAGCAAAGCATTGAAGGCAGATTTAGTAACCACAACAGTGTCCTTCTTCCCTTGACCATCCCCTGTCCCCATCCCTATCTCAATATTTCCATTTCAGCTTTGTCAAGCAGATCTCTAAAGACTCTGCAGGCTGTACCCCTTCAGTCTTGATACTGCTGCCAAGGGGTGTGAAAGCCATTAGCCAAAAGAAAGGAGAGATCTGCTTAGTGACAGAGGGTAGCATTCTACATTAAAGCATTGACATGGTGCCAGTCACACAGTTATTACAAGTGGCACAGCTCCATGTCTCTCCTGCGGGTCTCTCTGTGGAATGTAGATTGGCAGCAGGTTGAATGTTAAATGGTCACCACTCAGCAGATGCTGATTTTACCTACTGGGAGAAAAGTCCCTTTCAGCAGAAACATTTGCAAAATATTTTCAGCTCTAAATATATGTTGGGAAAGGCAGAGGTTTATCCCTGGTTTGCTCCTCAGCTTCTGAAGACACCTTAAGCCTCATCAACACAAACTGTAGGTTGTACAAATGATACGTTCCCTTCTGCTTGTGCAAGCTGGGCTTTTTTTGCATTGTTTCTTCCCTTCTTCCAGCTTGACATGTGCAGTCTTTGTTTCTTCTGCTCCCCATAGGCATAGGAATCACTGCTTCATGGCTGGTGCAACAGAGCAGTTGGCACCCCTGCTCAGGCAGCACACGTGCAGCATTGCCTGCAAAGCAGGCTCTCCAGCCATCAACACTGCTGCAGGCTCCTGTGGTGTGCAAAACCAGGCCTGAAAAAGTGAAGTCTGAGAGCTGGTCCTGAAAAAACTATCAGTGGTCTTTGCTGCTTTGCCCTGATAAAGCCATTTTTGGGGTAATCCAAATGCAGGGTCTAAAGCCGGGACCAAGGACAGCAGCACATTTTAGTGGCTTGCTGTGACATTGTGTGGTGTGTGGGCATCACCTTGTACTGAGGGCTGTGCTGTGCAGAGGGAGGCACAATCCATGGCCACTGCTGGTGCAGGAATGCAGTCTGGCAGAAGGCACATAGTTTTAGCTCAGAGAGCGTGACCACCGTCTGCATGAGGGAGCCTTGTGCCTGCTGCCATTCCTGAGCAGCACAGCTCTTTGTGGTACAATCTCTGCCAATGCTTACAGTAGGCAGAAGCCAGCAGCAGTGCAGGTGGCACTGTGGTGCTCATGTGGGTTCTGCTTCAGAGGAGAAACAGGAATCTTACTCCCTACTGTCTTCATATGTCCTTGCAGAGGCAGGAAAGAGCCTTACCTTGAATGCCTCCCTGCAAGGACAGGGGATGGTCCCATGCCCCTTGGTCTTGGGGTCATCTTGGAAATAAGCACGTGTTAAAACACCTGTAATTCCCAAAGTCATTGTTGGAAATGCTTTAATCCCTCATTAAGGTGTTTGGTTAACTGCGCAAACAGGATACCACTGGCAGCCAAGCTGGTTCTTCAGGTGAGCACATCAGCATAGGAATGGTCTCTAATCACCCCAGGAATGGTCTCTAGCCTTGTTTCACTTCGTACAGCCTTGGCGTCACCTCTCCCTGCCAGAGGATCCACCTCTGCCAATCAGCACCTCTTCACTCAGGAGAGATGGTTCCTAGAACATCATCTTTCACATTTGACCCCTTGGAAAAGCACTCCCTGCTTTGAAGGAATTAAATTCTGCTGCTCACCTTCTCCCCAAGGATGTTTCAATTTGAGAAAACCTGGCTTTGCTTTCCAAATGGAATTTTGTATTTGTCTATTGTCAGCAGTTGTCTCATCCAGTTTCCTCTAAAAAACAAAAGTAAACAAGCACACACACACAAAAAAAACAGTTCCAGGTGCATCCCTGGGGCATCTTGAATTTGCAGTCTTTGGTGCAAAGTACTTTTGTTAGTTTTCCTAAATAAGAATTTAGGTGTTGGGGCAATAACTCTTTATGCTTATGTTGCTTAGTTTTTGAGTAAGATTTTTAATAATTATAGCTGTCTCTTGGCTCCGTGGATCATAAGTGGCAAAAGGGCACTGAAAATAGTAAAGCTAAATTAGGAGGTTCCTGTTGCTCAACTTGTACATGTTAGTTCAGCATCCATGAGAACACTGTCAGTGCAGGAGACTTTCTAACTCAGTGTCATGCCTCCAGTGGCAGGGAAGAGTGAATGCTTAGGGGACAGAGTAGGGTAAGCATACAATGATAATTTCATATATTTTCCCAGAGTCTGTGGCTTGGAGACTTCCTGAACCATTGGTATTATCTCTGTGCTCCTGGATTTTTCTTTGATGGATTTCTCTCATCCCTCTTTGGATTTCCAACCTTTTATGCCAGTGGGAGTTTTGTAGTTTAACTGTGCATTTGCTTTGCACTTGTCACGATCATTCCATGTGAAAGCCCATCACTCGTGTGTAATGAGAAACAGTAATTGTTCCCCCAGTTACCTTCTCTGTCCTGCTTTTGACTTTATGGGCCTCCTTGATTCCCCTTGATCACCTCTTTTTCAGACGGAGGAGTTTTATCTATTTAATCCTATCCCATTTGGAAACTGCTCAGAAGTTTGCTCCTTGTCATTCTTTGAGTAACTTCTAGTTCTTCCTTATTTCCATTCAGATGAAGGAAGCAGCACTTCTCCCAGTGCCCAGGCTATAAGTGCAATATGAGCTATAATGAAGCAATATAATGATGTTTTCTTATTTCCTCTTCTGTTTGTTTGAGTTTGTTTTTTTCCCAAATGTCTCCTTGTTGTTTGCCTTTTATTACCTATCACTGGATACTGACATGGTGTTATAGAGCTGTCTGTAATAACTCATGATCTGTTTCCACGGAGGGAATAGCTGGTTTGGAGCCCATTGCTCTGGATTTAGACTGAAGACTGTTTTTCCATGTGTGCTCTTGCACAGATCCCTCAGAGTGTCCAGCAATCACCAGTTGTCCAAGGTGATTGTTTATTCCTATTCAATCTCTACTTTTGTAAACAGTTCTCAAAGACCTTCCCCCTTGCTCTATGACAGCATCACTTAATAGCTTTTGGTGAGAGGGTGTGTCCAAAGGCTTTTGGAAGTCCTTGTGAACAGGAATCCCCACAGCAGAAGTCTTGCTGGTGCTTGCCTGCATTGGGAAGCCAAGTCTGGTGCCATCCTCCCTCTGCCTGTCGCAGAAAAACTACTCAGTTGCTCCCTTTTGCAACAAAGCAAGTAAATTCTACCCTGGAGTAACCTTCTAGTTTATCTAACTGTCCCAACTTAGACATTCTGTGTTGAAATGGGTCTTCCAACTGACTTTCAACAAGGCTCAGCTTTTCTGGAATAAAGATTTCTTATGAAACAAAGGCCTGAACTTACACAAAGGTGCATTGAAGGGATCTGTGGTGTTTGTCCTTGGGTTGGGAGTTGGCTCTCTGCAGGCCGGGTACCAGCGTTGGAGGCATTGGGAAACTTCCATCAGCTAAATCCGCTCCTGCTGTTCCAGCCAATTAAACATTAAAATGAGCATGACAAATAAGTGTTCCTTTATGGGTCAATAACTCTGTAGTATGGCTGTGACATGGCTGGCCGAGACAATCTATTTCAGTACAGGCCTGGGCAACCCAACATCCTTGGGTATGTAATTGCTTTTATAGGGAAAGAGAAGTAATAAGGATAATGCAGCCAGCAGGCCCCGACTCACTAGTTTGGAAACTTCCCCTTGCCAGTCAAATTCCTTTGATATTCCACCCATTTTAGGCTCATTCTAAAGGCATTATTGTGATGTCTGAAGATATCCTGATGGATATATGCATTTTCTCCAGGGTTAGATGCTACCTTCTGGAAGACACTTGGTTTTGTCCAGCAGCCAATAAGCTCTCTGTACAGAGAGCCCTTGGTGCACTCTTTATGGCAACAGACAGGCTTGTCTTGTCCCTCTTCCTCCCTTCCCCCTCCCCGTTATATATATTTTTTTTCTCAGCACTATTAGATTATTAAATGCTTAATGACTATTCCATTCCTGCTAACTGTACTTTTGATGAGCTGCAGTAATAAAACTTTGTAACAGCAAAGCGTGTGCCTGGTTCCTTTATAGGAAGGGCACATTTGGGGAGCTGAAGTAATGGGGGATAAAACTCAATTAATGAATAGAAATAAAAAGAAGTAAATGAGGTAATCAAACTCAGAGAAATTAGTATTGGCAGGCCCTGAATGATGCTCTTGGATGAACAATCTTTCAAAATCCTTCCTTGTATGCTGCTGCTGTCTCTTTATTTATTATTAAAATAACATGATCCATGAGGCGCTCGGGGTGACTCCCGGCCTAGCTAATTCTAATTAATCCAGTCAGGGAGAGCAGCAGGGTAAGTGGAGCAGTCTATCGGATTGAAATTCATAACTTAATTGAGGTCAAAGTCCCGGGTTGGGAGAACAAAAGTCTTTCGCTGGGACCAGGCAGATCAATAGCAATAAATATCTGGCTTGGATGCAAGTAGCTTATAGTGACGGATTATCTGACACTGGCCAGAGGTCTTGGTCTTCTTCAGGGCAAAATCCTGTGGCATGTACAGTGTAGGGTGACTTTTGCCAGTGTTCCCTCCAAAACTCCAAAGAACCCCTAAAGGCTCATGGAAGCCACAGGAGAAGGATGTCCATAAAGAAGTCCATGTGAGTCATGGTGAAATTTGGATTTGGTTTCTCAAGGTATGGGTGTCTCATCGGTAGCACAAGGGCAAGTGTCACATTAGTGCTGATGGAGGCTGGAAGAGGTTGCTCAGGCTTACAGGAACTTGGAGCTAAATCACAGCTTGTCCAGAGAACTTTAGGATCAGGGGAAGCTGAGCAGTGGATTGATGGGCTTTATGCCAACTCTGTATTTATAGTGTGTTTACATAAGAGGAGAGAGGAAGGTTGGAAGAGGGAAGTGTAAATAATCATTAAGGTAGGTTTGTAGTGCAAGAGAAACCAGCAGAGGCAGATGTGGTGTTGCCTGTTCTTCAGAATAGCAGCCAGTGGTTCTGCTCTGACCTCCAAAATGTTGTCTTCAAAGGGATTTGCATGTACTAACAGTGGCTGGTTTCCCAACCCTTTCCCAAGCATGGCATGACTTTGAGTGTTGACTGCAATGCTGATCCCTGAACTCCTAAACCAGGGAAGAAACATGAGGTCCTGGCCTGGGATCTGTGGCATTGCACTGTGCACACAACCTTCCCTGGGAGGGGGTACTGAAATATTCAATACCAGTAACTGAAGAAGCTTCTCTGAACTTTTAAATAAGCAGGTACTTCAGCTGGAGTTCAGTATTAAAATGCAATCTTCACCCAGCCTGTTATTAATGCAATGTTTATGCAGATTTGACTGTTCTGCTCATATCCTCTTTGCAGAGGACAAATACTGCTGTGGTCAGCATTCGATACATCCCTGATGGATGTTGTTCTGCCAATGCACTTCAACACAGCTTGGAAGAGAGATGGAAACCGCAGCTTGGACGCAGCCAGTGACTTAGTTTGTCATACCTGCTCCTCCCATTAACACTGCATAAGTCTAAAGCTTCTGTTCATGTCCAACTTGCCAAAAATGTTCAGAAGATCTCTTCAGCTCCATGGTTGAGGTTAGAGGTGTAGAGCAAACACCTTGGCTGGTTGGGTGTCAGGTTTTAATGTGATGAGCGCCTCTTGTTATTTCTGTGGGTACTTCTGTACCCTCTTACCCTTTTGAAACTGCCTCTAGATAACATCTCGATTTCCATTTGTTTTATGTGGTCAGAATGCAGTGAAGAAGGCAGCTGTTCAGTATGTGTATGTATATATATATATATACACACACAGACACACACACTTGCTATTGCTGTATGCTACTGTTACTATATACTAATTGCTATTCTCCTATATACGACTTTCCTCATTCATGTCCCATCCATTGCACAACCTCAACCACCTCCTCCTCCTAAATTTCACTCTCTGGGTTTCTGCTGCATTGTTTGTGCACTCCTGCTTCATTCCTGCTTCATTCCTGCCCAGCCTGGGCAAGAGCAAAACAGCTCCTGAGGTTGTTAAATAGTGCAAACAAAACTGTCTAGGCAGCTGCCATCAGGGCAAGAGGGGGGTTGAGTCATTTTTTTTGTGATGTATAAAAATTAGCAGAAAAATCCAAGTGCTGAACAATTCACCACTTAGCAGTAAGATGTTTGTGAGCAACATGTGTCCTGAATGTACAGAACTTTGAGATAGATATTTTCCTTTAGCTTGAGTTATGGCTCTGCTAAGGTTTAGGAAAAAAATAAAATATTAATGGTACAATTTTTTCCTCTTCATAAAGCCATGCAGTGATGCAGACCTGCTGTTTGAAATTTTCAGAACCAGCAACTGATACCTTTAAAGTGCTTTGGCCAAACTTCAGGCTCCCCCCACCTGGGAGTGGTGGTAGGTTAGTTGAATTTATTATTGAGAGAATTTGCTTTTTTTTTCTCAGCTGAGAGAAATACAAGATCTGTCCATTCAAAGCTGGGTTTCCACAGTTATATATGTTATTAAAAAACATAGCAGTAGCTGCCCAGATCTGTAGAATCCCTATAGATTTGGCGAGGAAAGTCCCTTTATAGCTCTTTTCAGAATCAAGTTCAGGTTTCTAATGCTCCAGTTTTGCTACAGAGTCCCAGCGTGACCTTGAACAAGTCACTTGATTTCTTGCTGCCCTGGTTTCCCATTTGGGAAATGGTGGGGCAAATAATCGTTTTTTATCTCATGGATATAACAAGATTATAAAAATATGGTACTTTTAAGAACCCTAGAAAACTGATGAAATGAAATTAAACAGATCTTGCAGTCCGGATAAAATGAGATGAAACAAGCATGAAACTATTAGTGAAAGAAATGTTTCTTTATCTTCTACAAATAAAAATGCAAAGTGATTAAGTGGGCCTTTTCTAGCTATTAGCAATAGCAGCTCTAGCCAGCTGACTTCTGTCACCCTTGTAAATTAATTTGCAGGGTACAGTCCTGAATTTAGTATGCTCACAATAAATACCCCTAAAAATGTTGTCACCCTCTCTGATGCACGGTGCTACTGCCACCATAGTGCTGCAATTACTTGCCCTGCAGATAAAAAGTGGCTGTTCTAAAAGAGATGCACTAACATGATGATTTGCAAATTTCTTTTAATTGATTTTTTTCACCCCTGTGGTATTTCCTTCCTTAACTGTACATCCAACAGTATTTTTGAGGCAGGGGAAAGGAGTGGGAAGAGCATTAAAGGTTTTTCTTATCCAGGACTGGTTTGGAGTGTCTTGACACGTTTGGCCTCAGCAAGTGGCCATGTTATCTCTTTGCTGGACATTTCAACTTACTCTTTTGTTATTTTATTTTTGGGGGTTTTTTTTAAACCCGAGTTTTATTCACATTCAGACTGTGCAGCTGAAATCTGAGTCACAAGCCAGGTCTGCCCAAGCTGCCTGGTTCCCTTCTCTGTGATGCCCTATTGCTGCTGCTATTGTCAGGGTACTTTCAAGCAGTGCTCACAGATTACATGGCAATTTGGCTCCTGAAGTGGTATGAAATTGAGCATTACACTTTGAATTCCAGTGGTCAAACTCTGAAGGGGTTTGTAAAGTTACGGCTCAGCAATTGCAAATGATCAATTTTTCACAGCTTAATAACCAAGTGCTTGTTTTTGGAATGCTGGGAAGTGATCACATACCCCCTTGCCTCCGGTGCTAATTGCAGAGTAAAAGAGGTTAATTTAAGCCGTGAAGGCAGTTTCGATCTGGATGTTTCGCAGCAGCAGGAAATCTCGGAGCTGTGGGGACTTTAAATCACTCATTTCACTTCTCAGGTGGAAAAGTTAAGTGTGGCTGTGGTCAGTTTGCATTCAGCAGCTGCTACAAAACAACTTGCTAAGCCCAGTCACTTGGGATAAACCACAAGTAAAGATTATAAATGTGTATTGAGTCAAAGATGGAAGATTATATAAATCAGCTGTTTAGACCTGGTTTAAAATCACTGGAGTTTGATTGGGGTTTTTTGCCTATCACCTCAAGCATTCCTCTTGTGCCTGTGTAATTGTAAGTCAAGGCATCAAGCAAGAGCAAAGCCCATCCCTATCCCAAAGAGATCATCTTGGCATCCTGTGCAGTGCAACAGGTAGTGCAAATGGAAAGGCTGAGTGAATGGAAGTCAGAGAACAAAACAGAGATCAGCAGAAAAATGGTGTTCTTGACTCCTGGCTTCCCCAAGCGATGCCAGACGGCGGTCACATGGAGGGGCATGGCAGAAGTAGTCTTACTGAGGGTTTAAAGGATGGAAAGGTGTCATCACTGAGGACTTCTGATGAAGGATAAACTCCTGAATTCCCCACTCAAGTCAGTGAGACTTATATTGGCATTTATCTTAGGGCTGAGTGTGTCCCTTGCTGTGATCAGTTAAAAAAAGCCCTGCAAGTGCTGTGTTTTATCAAGTCCATCGGGAGAAAAAAATCAGTGATGGGGAAGAATTGGGAGACTTTTCATAGAGAAAAAGAGAAAATTACTTCATTTGCATAGGAATGTATCACAGCTGTACCCCATGCAGAAAATGTTTCCTCCTGGGATAGGGTGGCTTCAAAACACAGTCACCCAGCTGCAAAATTGGTTCTGATTCAAGCAGACAGGGGCACTGCGTTTCTGGATGGATGATGCTTTCAACCTTGTGCCCAGCTACTGAAAACACCTGGTATAGTGCTGGTCTCCATGATATCATCTTCCATTTAAACTCTGGAGTTTACTGTTTCTAAATAGAGAATATCTGAGCAATATTCCCTCATTGGAGAATTGTCCCTCTAGATTTGCCAGCCACAACCACAACCTCTCTTGTTTGACGTGGGTGATTGTTGGCTTCTAGAGTGGCATCTCCTGCATCATCATCAAATAGCACATTAACATCCAGCTTGGTGCTTTTCCATCATCATTTGGTCTTCGAGACCCTTGGTTTGTAGCTGGTGCTACATTTCAGTGGGTCAGCTGTGTGTCCTGGGAATCTGAAGTTGTGGCAAGTCACAGATGGTCTGAGAGATCAGAAATACAAGATTTGTTGGGGGTGTCTGGTGTGCTTTTAGCGACACTCCTCATTTCCCAAATACAAGCAGATTAGTGGTTCCTTTATCGTGTTGGCTATCAGTGTGTTAGGCAGGAAAGGTTGCTGCAGTTCTGGACAAGTAAGAAGGCAGAGGAAAAGGAGAGGTTTGCCATGTTTTGTTGGCTAAATAAATTCTCTATGAAAATGTGAGTTCTAGTTATTGTTGCAGCCACCAGCTTGACATCCTACTCTAAGGAGTTATATTTAAGGTGCAGTGTCTTGGCCAGGCGTGGTTTTCCCCATTGACTTCCATTCCAAGCAAGATCCTTTTTGCTTCTTCTCTTTTTAAAATACTCAACCAGTTTTCCCCTCCATTTCTCTCACATGTCTTATGTAGCTACTGGACAGCTACAGGTCTACAAAATGTTAGGTGTGTTCTCTTTGATACCATCTAGGAAGAAGAAAGAAATGCAATAAACAGCTGATCTTTAGCACTGGGGGTTCTGTTCTGCTGCAAAAAAAAAATCCTAAGCAGTGTTTTAGCATAAGATTCAGAAGGTTTCAAAGAGACATCAGTTAAACCTGCCTGCTCAGTGAGAGCCAACAAGTGGATCTTTCAGATGTCTGAGTGTTCCCTGGGGGTTCACATTATTAATATCTGCCTTATGACAAGGTGGCTGTGCTGATGCCAGGCTTTTTTTCCCAGCCGGCATGATTAATTTTTCCTTCCTTTCTTAATATCTCTGAGCCAGATGCTTCTAAATGTCCTCACAGGGGTGTATTGCTGTTCTTAGCTGCTCCTCCTTCCCCCCCCACCCCTTTCCAACTAATTCCTATAATGGCCCTGGAGATGCGTTTTGTGGCGTCACAAAAAGCAAAACTTTGAAAGCCTCCTGAGGTGATGGACTTGACATGTGCAAATCTGCCCTCCCGACATTCCTGGTGGGCTTGAAAGCTTCATGCCAGGTAGTCTGTCAATAACATCCCCCAACTCAGAGTGTGCTTATTTGCCCAGCACTTTACAAATTATATCCAGGCAGAACTGCTGAAGTGCAAGTATTCCTGGTGCAGAGAGTGACAGCGGGGTGTTGCTCTGGCGTTCTGGAGAAAGGAAGTTTTGGCTGAGGAGAAGGAGGAACCACTTGTATTATTTATGGAAAGTGCTGTGCATCTCCAAGCGCTGATTTATTTTAAAGGCTTCAAAACACTGTGATATACTAAAAAGGGCTTTGTTCTGCAAACAGAAATTAATTCTCCTTCAGAGCTTTTGTTCCAAGGTGGGGCTGCACAGGCTTGAGTGGCACCAGCTCAGAGAGAAGACCTTACCAAGCTCTGCTTGTTCCTAAGGTGTTCTTACTTCTTGCCATATCTATCCATCAGTTTTTTCCAGGTAGTAGATTTGTGGCTCTTCTGTCTTTATCTCTGGCTGTTTTTAGTCATCAGTACATACACCTGTATGTCAAGGTATTTTTCCTTGAGGAAGCCAAACCCAGAAAGAGAATATTTAGTAGTAAATAAATTAGAATTTTATTGCTTATTTTTTTTGTATGTGTTCACACTGTCTGTGTGAGGTAGATCACTGGATTTGGTGATGAAAGCCTCAATTCAAGAAGCCTGGAAAGTAGTGGTTTTAAATTTTTTACAGGACAGGCTAAAATCTCCCTCCATCTATTATGTTCTACTGTTTGGGGGTTTTTTTTGTAATTTAAAAGTAAAAGTTATAATATAAAGCCATGGATCTGCCAGTGCAAACAGAGGTGTTTCAAGGGGAATCAAGTCTTTGCTTTCCCTTTTTTTGTCTCTCCTTTTTTTGTGGTAAGATGAGGATACTAAAAACTCAGAGTAAGGATGCTCTTGGAGTATCCCAAGAAGAAAACAGGAGAGCTCATACAGCGTTCCTTCCCATAACAGACAGCTGGCCATTTAGCCATGTATCAGGCAGTCTCAGACAGCCCTTTGGCCCACAGCAGCGTGGGAATTAAGTTAAAATTAACCTGAGTTTGGAAAACAACTAGCACCACTTTATTTGTCCATTTAATTGAATTATATGACGCTGTGTAAGGATGCTGACCCACAGACGTAAATTGCTCCACCCTACCCATTTCCCTCCTTAATTCTTTCATGCTAATGGAGCTGATGGGGATGTTGACTGCACAGAGAGAGAGAGAGAGAGAGAAGGAAAATGGAAATAAAAGGGACTGTTCCAGCCTCGTGCAAACCTTCCCCTTCGGTGAAATGCTCTCAGTGTCAGCTGCAGTAACTGTGCTGTGATCTTTGTTGCCATTAAGCTGATTATATCCACTGAAGGATTCATCCAACTAATCCCACAATGCTGCAACTGGTTGCTTTATTTTTAAACACAATTTTTATTTTTTTTTTGCTAAGAAATAAAAGTCTGCTCACTGGACTCTCAAAATGGGTCAGGCTGTTACAGGGACACACTTTTTTTGTGTTTGGTTAATACAAGGAAATAGGAGATATTAATGGGCTCCATGCATTAGTGAATGGGCTCAGTTTAAGGCCACACATCAGGACTCAGGACAGTCTGGTGTCATTTTTGGTGGGTGTGCTGGGAAGGTGCTACCCATCACTGTACCTTTGGCACTGCATCATTTTGTGGTTTACCTGGGTGGCCATACCATGCAGGCAGCAGCTCTGCATCGAAGAGTGACTCTAATGAGGGAGATTCTGACAGGTTGGATTGATTTAATTGATTTAATAATCAATTTAAATCAAGTTCTTGGTTATTTTTCTAAGGGAAGGTTGATTATCATTGGTTAGTAGTCATTAAAATATGTTCATTTGCAGCTAAATATAGCCTTTGTAGTAGATTTACTTCTTCATTTGCTAATCAGATACATGATGTCTGTCCATGTTTGCTTAATTATGTAGTTTAACCTAGTCTATTCACATTCTTAATTTTTACATTTGAATCAGGCTAGAAAACAGCAAATTAAACATTTCTTCTCTGCTAGACTGCTAGTTGTTTTGTTTTGTCTTGTACCCAGGCACATATGAATGGAATTAGAATTTAAAAATTCTTTACAAGGAAATTTTCAAATTTTAATTTATTTTTAATTTATTCTTAAAAATAAATTAAAATCACATCATAAATATGATGGGTTTGGTTTTGAAGGGGAAAATAAATAGAATTTTCTTTGTATTTATGAATAATTTACTACTTAAAGGAGACCATGTCTCGCACATTCAAGTAATTGACTTTCCTCCTCAAGTTTTGTTAACAAAATTAAGGATTTTAGGAATACAATGAAGGAGCAACTGGAGGAAGACAACAGCCTAACATAGGCTTTAATTCTGTCATTAGGCATTCAGTGTTTGATAAAGTTTTATCCTCTTTTTTTGTGCTCTCTGTTGTCTCCCCTGAGACTTTGGGCTGGACTTTGGCTGCCTAAGCACACTTCCCATGTTCCAGGCCAACTAAGAGTGGAAAGAACACACCGTGCATTCAGCAACATAAATTAAAGAGAAGTGTGCCTAAAGCCTTGCCATGACTTTCCTGCAGGGTTCTGCAGGATCCTTCTAATTTCTTGTCTTCTAAAAGCTATTCCTTCAGATTTAGTGTGTATTTATCACTCAGATACTTTAACGTTTTACAGTACTTCCATGCTACAGGCATGGTACACAAAAGCATATGGTCATTCTTTCCAGTTCCTCAGGATTTTAAAGGTAGTAGATCTGTTGTCTCATGCTTAATTTTTATCCATTAGTAGTCCAAAGCTGGTCTAATAGCTCAAAAGAGTGGTTATAGAGTGACTTACCTGCTCAGAAACCTGCTTTAGAAAGGAGGTATCAGGTATGTGCTGCTTGGAAACATGCATCCTATTTCACTGAACTGTAGGGATTTTATGGAAATATGTTCTCTTAGGCTATCATTTAGGGTGCTCACTGAATTTCATCCTTCATCCCTCCTAGACAATGATTGGAACTAACATTCTTTAGTTTCACAGCAGCTTCTTAAAAAGAATTGTTTCACTATTCCACGTACAACTTCCTGTATAAACCTTAAGGTCCCATTAAAACTGGTGGAACAAATGGTATTAATTCCTATTGGATTTTTGTCTGAAACACTTAATTGTTTCATTGATCAAGATTTGTTAAGCTGCCTGCAAGTGGTCCTTAGTGAAAATGGAAGAAGACTGAAGGTAACTATCCAGAAGGCAGGTGGGTCTTACAGCAGCTGAGAGTTCTCAGCTTTCAATGTTTCCTTCCCATATCACTAAATGAAGGCAAGAGTATCCCTAAATGTAGGCTTAGGTAAAGACAGATCTTACAAGAGGAGGGAAGAAATAGTGTGGAAAAGGACAGCATGTCCTGACAGTCACAGCATGGCACTGGGAGCTCAGCATCCTGAAGCTAATCCTGGCTCTGGGCTGTGTTCCTCGTTTGACCTTGAGCAAGTCAGACAGTGGGGTTTTTTTGTGTGTCTCAGTTTCTGTAACTAACATGGGAATACTATGTGCATATATCCCTGGGTCTTGCCTAGATTAATAAATCAATATTTGTAAAGTAAGGCTTGATAAATGCTAACTGTGTTAACACGTGTACTTCAACCTTGTGCAGAACTTTGGGGATGTGCCTGCATTTGTGCTCTGTGAGTGGATAAGGTATGTGGGGTGATCAACAGCGAGGCAGACAGGTTTGGGTCATTTTCTTCCTCCCAAGGGACTGCCTGTAGCACATATCTGCAAGGAGGTCTTGAATACAACTTTTCCACTTAACATGCTCCCCCATCACCCACTGTCAGCAATGAGATTAAATTCTGTGCGACTGCAGAGGACGTTGCATGATTAAAATCCTCTTTTAGAAATTAATATGTACCATCGCTCCACAGTACTGTGCCTCCTCCCCGAGAAGGGTATTGTCTCCTGAGCACTCAAGGTGTGAAAAGCCACCCAGGGAAGCTGTCTATCTTGGAATTTTATGCTATTGCACAGTTGCTCTGATGACAGCTACAACTGCATAAAAATCATAGGGAGTTCTCCCTTCACAGGGTCACTGAGTTTGGCAGAACAATTAATAGAATTGCAACAGGAATGTGGGAGCTAGAAGTCCTCTTGCTTGCAGGACTTCAGGTTCTGGAGAAGAGGTTTGTCTTAGAAAAGGTTTCCTGAGGGAGAAGGATGGTCAAAGTAAATATTCACCCATTCTCTTTAGGAAACATCTCTCATAACCTGGTGTTCTAGAGAATAAAAATGAAGAAAACTTTATCCCTGGGTATTGCCCAGCTTTTCCTTACCTTGCTGCCTCTATCAGCCCAGAGAAAGACAGCAATCAGTACATTTGTAGATCCAAATTGAGCCTTCCTTAGGCATCAGGGATTGATGCAGCCCATAGAAGGGCTCTGTACTTACCTAGATTAAGCCTGCAGGTGCTCTACATCCCTGTCTAAGGCTTCAGGCCTTGTTGGGAAGTGCAAGTATATTTGCTGGTGTAAATTTTCCACCAAATGAGAAAGTGCTGATGTCACCCCATGGGGCTGGTGTTCCCTGAGTTCTCCTGCACCTGCAGGGACACCCCTCTGGACAGGGATTTACCCTACCAGGCTCTGTCTCTCCTCATTAAAAGCTCTCCTATCCCAGCCCTTGCCAGCTGCGATAGAAAGGAAAAATAGCAACTTTCAAACTTTGTTTTAGAGCTGGCTGAGTGGAGACTGAAGGATCTTCTCAGTTGTTCATGGCTCCTTCAGCTGCAAGAGATTGTTTTAGGTCACTGTTAGTAGATGGAAATCAGTGTTGAGGATGTTGCTCTCTTCCCCTTTATCATTTTTTTATAGTACATAAAGAAAACTTTGAGACTGTTTATTTCAAAAGGAAGGGGGAGAATTCATCTTGTTTAAAGACAGAAGTTGTTTCTATCTGTTAATTTTTTCTAGCATCTATTTAGGAGTTCGTAAAAATATGTATTTCACAGGGAAGAAATCTCATTTAGTGGGATGATTTTTCATTTGACAGTGTGTAAAACTACCTGTACTTGTAGTTACTGTTTGCCTGGCATTTGAGCTTAAAATGCTGTTGTTAGAGCACTCCTCCACACTGCCTTCAGACAGCACTTCCAACTATTGTTGCCAAGGTTTTCAAAGAAGATTTCCTGTGAAATTAGGTTTTACCAGGTTAGACTTTCCTAGCTTTTTTTAACCTTAAAAAAGAAAAAGGCAGGAACTTCTGAGGAAATCTTTAAAAAAACATAAATCTTGCAAATGTTTTTCTTCCCTCTATCAGTAATAGCAAGCTTTTTAAATATTGATTTTTTTCCCCCTGCCAGGTACTCCCATTGTGTCTGATTCTTCTTTTCCTTGAGTTGTACAGGAGACCCCAAAGGACTCCAGGGAAATGGTTTCATCAGATCCATTGATGCAGTGGATTTTTGTGCTTCAAGTAGCCTGATTCTGTCCCTCACTTTCCTAATTTTCTACAAGAAAGGAGGAAAACCTGAGTCCTTTGTCCAAGGTTGGGTCTGAAATGCCTACTGGAAGAAAGCACTGATGTACTTCTATTTATTCCTCTGAAGTACTTATTCCATGTTTGATAGGATCTTTGGAATCAGATGCAATTTGGAGATTTTATATGGTGGCTTTAGGGCATCTCTGTGTTTTTAGACTGTACATTTTCATGTAGAGACAGTGCAGTTCTCAGGAGCTGCACGGGGTGCACAGGAGCTGCTCTCATCCCATCATTCAGTCCCTTTTGCCTAAACTCCTGCTCTCCTGACCTGCCTGAGCCTCAGACACACAGCACTGCTCCAGCTGAAACTCCCTCCCTGTAGTTTGAGGCAGAGGGAAAAGTGCCCTAGCTGGAAAGCACATCCCATGATCCCCCTTTTACAGGTGGGGAAACTGGGGCACAGGGTTCATCCCTTCACTTTGGCAGAGCTCCTTCTCCCCACAGTGTGCTTTCCCTGTATGCCTAGGGAAGATGGGCTGGAGCTCAGAACTCTGGACATGGATACTTTTGCCACAGGGACTGGATTATGTGGGAGGCTGGATTTGTGCTTGCTGCTTCATGTTCTGAGTGTGTGTTTCTGCTAAAGCCTTTCCCTGGCTGCTGGCAGGCTCCTGGCTTCCAAGAGCTCAGCCCCATTTTTCCCTCAGAAAACACAGGATCCGAGGGAATTTGTAAGAATGCTGACTCCAAGCAGACACGTAGTTCCCAAAATTGAATCTGGCTTTCCACGGCTTTTAGCAGAAGGGTTGATTTGGGTCAAAATTAATGCAAACACTTGCGTAGACTGTTTAACGTTTAGTTTATGGACCTGTTAAGGCAACAGGATAATCCCTTTAGATTACCCATGTAATTCCCAGTGAATATTTATTTTAAAGTGACTTCAGTGCCCTTAGTCATTAGCGAAGGTTGGTAATGCCTCTCACAGCTGCCAGGCTCAACTCTGACAACATTTGTCAATGGGAGGGTTTCTCCTTTTGTTCCTTTTTTTTGGGTTTGTTTGTTTTTTAACAGCTCTCCAACTCTTGCCGGCTTAATCCCCTGAGCTCACCTCTAATCACAGGGAAGCCTCCGAGCCGCCTTCGCCGTGTTGACTTCCACTTGAGCGAGGCTGAGGAGGGTGCCTGATCCTGGGCTTTCCTCCTGCTGCCTGCCGAGGGTGGTGGGTACCCAGCCTGGGACACGGCGCGGGTTCAAGGACACGCTCCCGCTTTAATGTGCACAGACATGCTCCCGCTCGCTCTCTGATTGGCAAGGTTAACTCGGAGAGGCTGCAGCTTTTTAAACTGATTTGATTAGACCCACTACTTTATCCCATTCCCTCCCCCACCACTTGGCCCACCACCTCCTGATCCTTTTAACACAGCCCTCGGGCCAATAACCAGCCGGTCTGGTTTTTTATTTTTTTTTTCACCCCCCTTTTTTTCCAATTTTCGTGCTGAATTTTGACATTTTGTAAAATAGATTATGGGGCTCTACAGGGAAGATCAGGAGGCAGTACCTTGGTCTCAGAGCTGTGTTCTATTGTGACTGGTGGAGAGGCTGGGATGTGCCTTCTCTTCCTCACTCTCCTTGGCTCTGCACTTTTCTCAGCTCTCAGTGCACATGTGTGAATTCAGGGACATAAGGCCTAAGGCTTGGACACTCACTGCTCTCCAGTTCCTCTTGTCTCTGCAAAACCAGGGCTGGGGACAATTACATACTCAGCCCAAAATAACATGGCACCCCAAGTCCTGTTTTGTTGTGATATGACGTGTGCACTGTCTGTAAAAATAAGCATGAACAGTGTGGATAGAAAACTCCCATATCCTGTAGGAGCAAAATAATGGTGTATTTTGGTAGCAAACATTACTAGTTGGGATTACTTTGGGAGATCAGACCACCCATAGCTTCCAGGCCTGCTGATAAGTGGGATGGGCTGTGAGAGGCCATGAGAAGCTGTTTTGGCATTAATGCCCTCAGCTCTTGGGACAGCCGGGGTGGAGTGGGCACCAGCCCAACCTTCCAGGGGTCTCTGGCCCCGTTGCCATCTTTAGCTATTGTGCTTTAGCACGTTGTGTGCTGCCAGTTTGTAGTCTGGGACGAAGCTTATGTTTGTCATATTAAATATCCATGGGGAATCTGGAGCCTTGTGTACCTAAGCACCTCTTGCCAAGCCTTTCTAGCCCTCCTTTAAATAAGTAAATAAAGCCTACAAATCACAGGCTCTCCCAAAACCAGAGAGCCCCAACTTGCAGAACAGAATCACTGGAGAGTGACCAGCACTGCTGAATTTTTGGGAGTTCCTGGAGACTGGTCCAGGGGAAGCTGCATCTCATCCCATTATCACTTACCTGTTTATTCACCTTATCTGAAGTGATGTGGGCCAGTTGGGCAGTTTCGTGCTGGCAGCATCAAAATCCAGTGACCAGGACTGACCCTCTGGAGTCACCCTGGTGCAACAGCACAGAATATAGACAATCCCCTACACACAATGTATTAAACCTTGACATACTGCATTACTTAAGAGGTCTCAGGGAAAATTAAAACCCTTTTGACTGGGTTTTGCAATGCAGGGAAAATTTTAGTGACGTTTAAAAGGTTTCTCTTGTGTTCCTCTAATGGGATAAATAAAAAAAGGCTTGTTTTAGGCCAGCAAATGGGGGGACAATCCAATTTCCCTGATTCCATCAAGACACTCTTAAAGCATTAGCTTGTGCAGTTTTAAAAAAACCCACAACAGACTGACCCCTCTGCCTGATGGCTTTGAAAAGTGTCCTGATGTGGAGGTATTTATCCTACACCACATGTTTCATCGAGGCACTCCAGCAGCACTCTGAAATATACTCCTTTGTTATTAAACTATTTAGAAGGACAGCATGCACAGGAGGAAACTCAGACACCAGTTTATTATTTACTGCAGCCATCCACGCTGGGGCTGTGCTCAGAGACTAATGTGTGATGACGGGCTCTTTAAATTCAGTACTTGGAAGGGAAAAAGGATGGCATTAAGTAGGAAGATTTCTGGTGAAAGACTGAAACCTAAGCGTGCCCTTAACTTTATGTTTTTAAGCATAGTTTTGCCTCAGTGTAAATAAAGATTCCCCTGTGGAATGTTATATTTGCAATTTGTTTCCATCAGTCAGAAAGATTAATGTATCAACACTTACTCCAGAGGGGGCTCTGGGGATTGATAATGGGAGATACGAAGCCTTTCACCTCGAGGTCACTGGTTCAGCTCTGCCCCACGTCGGCCACCACCACCAGGACATGCCATCTGCTCCTCCCCAGGGTGGGATGGGCTGGGCCCAGTTCTGCACCCAGCTGGTCCCAGCAGGCTCCCTGGGATGCTTTAGTAGGAAATGGGATGGAGCTGCTCAGCTCAGCCCCAGATGTGACGGCAGCCCCAGCCCTGGGCTCAGACCGAGCATCACCAGGGAACTTGACCTTCTGCCACGCTTGTACAACCCATGAATGGTGAACCTGTTATCCCTGCCCTGTGCAGAATAACTCATTCAAAGAGCAGGACATCCCTGAACATAAATCTGTCTGTTATAAAGTTGGCTGCGGTTTTCCCTGGTTGCCTCCAGCTCCTTCTGAATTCCATTAGGAACACCTCTATTATACAGCACAAGAAGGGAGCAAGTGCTGCCTCTGGACTTTGAAAGAGCCCTTTAAAGTGAAGATCAATTTTGCATCTCACTAAATAAGTAATGACAGACCAAACTGCAAGTACTTAGTTCAGCTGTATTTTAATAGCACTGTGGCTCCATCAAGAAATTCCAGTTACTGATGTAGTTTGATGTCCTGAGGCAGTTTTCTCCAGACATTTTTCCTTTTTTTTTTTCTTCAGTATTGGCACTTCATTAATAGCTGTTTGGAAACCTGACTGTCTGTGAATAAGCAGTACCAATAAACCTTTTCCCTCACTGTTTATTTCTCCTTTCTTCCATCGGGAAACAGCCCCAGTGATCACAGACTGAGTTTTCAGAGTCTGACGTGTAGTTGCACATGGTGGTGGATGAGCAAATGAAAGAGCAGCTTCATGCCTTACAAAATAACAAATGGTAAATCAGCTACTAATACAATTCACGGAGGCTGCTAAAAGGCTGCTGGATGTCACAAAAACAGCAACCCTTTGAGGTGATGAGACGGGAGCTTCTTAAGTCAACACGTGCAGTCGGCTTCTCCCTGGCAGTGATCCACTTCGGGGCAGGATCCAGGCTCTGCTGCCTTCCCCCTCTGGCAGACCTCTCTAATTCCAGATTAGCCACAAAGAGGAGTCCTCAGCCTTAAGAAACAGTGCTTGGGAAGGAAAGGCTGTCTGGAGGGAGCAGGGCACCGCGCTATCCTCAGGTGCTTTGAGATTTCTCAGCAAAGTTCCTGGCACTGGGTTTTTCTGAAGGAGAATTAAGACAAAAGTGCCTTTCAAGCTGAGGCCCATGGGCCACTGAAAGTCAGCTCCCCTGCTAGCCCAGACTTCCCCAAGGTTGGCTTAATAAAATCCAGATCTCATTTAATGAGTTCAGAGGACGGTTCAGACCCTCTCGACATGGAAAGTGCTGATTTTGAGCACCAAGCCGAGGAAGGTTTATGGGACCAAAACAAGAGTCTCTGGAGCCTTTATCCTCACTGACTTAGGAGAAAAAGCTCCCCAGGCCACTAGCAACACCTCTGCTCCTTCTGCAGTACATTGTGGCTCCACTTTTTATTGCAGCTGTCACGGTACCACAACCTCCCTGACAGTGCTCCAGCACTGCCTTGGCTTTCTTGGGCGTTTCAGCTGATCCTGCCTCTGCCCAAATCAGGGGAATCAAACTCCTGGGTTCAGACGGGCACTGCTTTATCCCACACAGTGCTGGTTTCCCTGCTTGCTTTTGGATTCCTTCCTCTCTAATGGTCTTTCAGTTGTGGGCTTTAAATTACAGTTTATACAAAGAGGATGCCCCGAAATGCAGAGTGAGGCCATTATAGTTGACAATTAAAAGTGCAACACCACCTTGGCCACCCGAGGCTGTGGGTTCAATCCCGCAGAGGAAAAGAGGTTATTCCAAAGCCCTGAATCCCTTTAAATAAATATCAGCCAGCAAGGACTGAGGTGAACCAAGCAGTGGCAGCAACACTCAGCTCCTGCTGTCTCCCGTCCAGACTGCTAAATTTAGCAGCCTAATCAAGCTTCCTTCTCTCTCTTTGATCAGGTGGAGCAAGGGGCATGTTGACTTGCTGGTTGGTGCTGGATCCCATCCTGCTCCCAGTGCTGTGCCCAGGGCAGCCATATGTGGGGGAGCAGCACATCTGAAGGGCCACCAGGGCAGTGCTCCCTCTTAATCTCTCTGCTCCCACCCACACGTGCTGTCCTGATATCCGACAGCCGGTCCCACGCGGGCATGGGGCCAGCAGTGACTTTACAGGCTTTGTGGCAGAGATTATTTAAAGGAGATTAACCCTTCTAAACCCCTTAGATTTTAATTATTTCTGTATGTATTTATAAAACCTCCAGTCTGCTAGTTCCAGGGCACAACTGCCCCAGTCCCCATCCTTAACCTGGATTTGTGAATATACAACGCAGCCATATTACAGGACAGGGGCTGGGCTGGACGAGGCTCACTGGACTTATTTATTTACTGCCATTCTGGAACAATTCACATCTGGGATGAAATGAAACATTATGGTTTCAAATCGTGAAAAGAGCTAATAATTTGGATGACTTTAAAATACTAACAGGGCATTAATTGAATTGTTTGAGTCAATGCAGCGTCTCTTGCTAATTATTTTGGTTAGGGCAGCTCTGTGAACATGGAATGCTACCTATGTCTCTGAAGACAGGGCTCTCTGTTGGCTTAAGGTACTGGAAGCCAGGAGAGGGAAGGCATGGTTCCTTCATTCAGTCTCCTAGAAAGCTTTTTATATATATAATAATGTTGTGAAATCATGAAGTCTGGAAAACTGTCATGGCTAGCAGGTACTGGTAAAAGGAGGGGGGAAAGGGCATGCACCTCCATCCTCTCATGCTTTCTCTCCTATTAGTCACGTTAGGTAGATTAGTTTGTTAAAGGAGTGATGGAGGGAATGTTTCCAGTCATCATGCAAGCTGTAAAATCTAAATGAAAGTGGAAATACCTTATTTCTGTTTCACAGCACAGCCTGGCGTATCTCAGGCAATGCAAACCTTGCGATCTTTAAATGGATCATAGAATCTCAGAATGGTCTGTGTTTGGAAGGGACCTTAAAGATCATCTTCTTCCAACCCCCTGCCATGGACAGGGACACCTTCCACTAGACCAAGTTACTCCAAGCCCCATCCAACCTGGTCTTGAACTCTTGAGGGATGAGGCAGCCACAGCTTCTCTGGACAACCTGTGCCAGGGCCTCTCAGTAATACCCTCACATATCTGCCTGTTTTGTAAATGCAAGCATAAAAGGTGGCTGTTAGAAGGAAACAAACCCCACAGCATTATGGCTGCCAGTGATCTGAGGAAAAAGTACGTAATTTTGAATGCATTTCAGATGATTTTTATTTAGTCTTGTCTCCGGAGCAAGGAAATAAATGCAGACAGTGCCAAAAAGTCCATAAATAAATTTTGTTCTTGGAGGATCTCTTTAATATGCACAGGGTCCTGCTTCTGTAGTAGTGAACATTTGACCAGTAGCAATTAATTTCTTATCACAGTCTTTCTATGAGGTAAGAAAACATTAGTGTCTCCATTAGGAGGTGGAGAACAGGAGCTCTCCTGGATAAAATGATGGGCCCAGCTTCATTCCCCCATTCCAGGGCTTGCCAAGAGTTGCTGGAGGGAGGGGGCATTGCAGGGATGTCTCTCTTGCAACACAGCTGGGTGCTCCTCTCCAGGCAGATCCATCCTCTTGATCAAATGATAGATTCGGAAAACGTTCACTATCTGTATATTTCAGGATAAATGTCTCTAAGCTAATGAATTTTCCACAGCTTACTGTGAAGAATACAGTACTTCCTTTAATGGCAGATGGGAAAAGGGAGAAGAAAAAATAATAAAAGTCCCTGGTATAAATCTCTTCTGTGTAGAAAGGATGAAAAGAGGGTTCCTTACTAAACTGACCTTACTGCAAATAGCATGTGATCCCATAGCATGTAGATTATTAGGCAAAGTGTCCCAAAGGTTAATGTGTCTTTTCTCATTAAAATGGGTAGGATTTCCAGCTGAAAGAGCCGGACTTGTGTGTCCAGCCCCAGGGAGGGGGAGTGGGAAAGCAACGGGTTAAATTTCGGGGCTGTAGAAGCAGATTGTGTTTTCCTTCTATGATGTGGGCTGACAAGACATCAGTATTCTATTCATCTGTTGGGAATTAGGCTGTTAATCCAATCAATGACTCTTGAGCTAGCTGCAGCCTGCCTCCCCACTGGGGAACAATCGGATCAGACGGGAGATTGTTTAAGAGCACAGAGCGGTCCCGGTGTCAGGTGGAATTTCCAAGCATTCCCTAGTGAATTGGGGATGGGAAAGCTGTCTCAGCCCATTTATCCTGCCCCTTAAATAACCAGGTATCTGCCTCAGCCACGCTTAAGTGGGAAAGCAGTACAGGAGCAGCTAACTTTTATGCGAGGAGGGGGCAGGGAAGCACCCTGAAAAGAGAGATTTTAGGATCCTGCCCTTTGGAATATGGTCCTGTTCACAGCCTGGGATCAGGTCTGCATGGTTTGTGGGAGTCTGACTCAGCCACAGCGCCACTTGTTACAGCTCTAGGCATTGGCTTTTCCAAACACATTTTTGATCCTGGCAGCTTCCTGGCAGCTTTTCTATTGCACCAACACACTTGTTTGATGACCAGCAAGATGCCTGGTGCTGAAAGTAACAGGCAGTAGCAAATATTCTTTGGATAACCTATAAATATGTCCAAATACACAGCTGCAAAAGGGGATGCAAATGCTCAACAGGAAAACAGCCCTGAGAGTTTCCATGTGGCTACATGAGCCCGATGTGTAGGTTCAGAAATCATTTTGTCCTGCAATTAAAGACAGCCATGTCTGCAATGGGGTATTGAGAGCCTGTATCTGTGCCAGCAGCACTACACGCAGATCACAGTAGATGTGATAAATCCCATTGAAATTGCACTTGGAAATTTAGGTACAGCACCAGTTAGAAAGTAGGGCGATGAGGGATTAGCGTAACCCTGGCACACTGAACTCCTCGGGCTGGGGGTGTTTGGGTGCATTAGCAGATGCAAGGCTTCGGGAGGGAGCCAGTGGTGGTTCCTGGGCATCCTCTTCTCTCTGAGCTTTCTTAGAGCTGCTTTTAACAGCAGCTTTGCTAACTCCAATTGAGTGCTCCTAAATGAACCACGAATATGAGCTTCAGCAGTGAATACGAATAGGGAGGTCCCCAGACAGAAAGATCCCCAGCTCACAGGCTTGGCTTTAAAGGGCTTCAGCATCGCTCTTTCCTTGATCATAATTTTGAATCAAACAAAAGCTAATGCAATTTTCTTTGCCTTTCAGTAGCAGATTGTGCTGCAAAGGTTCATGCCATTAGAAATGTAATAATTGCTTCTCTATGCAGATCTAATTTATCTGTGAGGCACTTAGAAGATAGGCCAAATGATAGCCTGGCAGTAGGCTCTGGAGAAGGGCCCAAGAGGTGATGATAAAAATCTGTCTAGCACCTTCCATCCTCAGGGATATCTGCCCAGCACAGTGCAGGAAAAGGTCTGAATAGGAGGAAGAGGCAGAGGAGAGAGCTGAGAGCTCTTGGAGAGGGACAGCTCAGTGAGGGGTCCCTGCCAAACCTACCCATATGTAAGGGACGTAAAGGTTAATGGAGGAACCAAACTTAGAAGATACCCAAGCTCTGCGTTTGCCAGGCTGGGCTATTTGTCATCCCCAAACTACAGCTGTTCATGACCAGTGCACGGATTTTGGTTTTGCTTCTACCAGAGGTTGCTCTGTATCCTTTGTCCCATGGCATTGGTCTTTGGGGAGTGCCTGAGCTGCCTTCCAGCTGGGACCAAAGATGCACATGGTGGTGTCTCACAACAGCCTATGCCAACATGAACAACCATAACCTCACAAGCACTTCACAAGCAACAGCCAACTAATTATGTGGGCCACCCACTTAAAACAGCTGGTGAAGGTGAGCCATCACAAGTATATATTGCTTTAGCAAAATCAAAAGCTGAAACGTGGGGAGAAAACATAAATATCTACTTTATTTTTCTGGGGTCGGAGATATTTGTGACTCCAGACTTTGGCACAAAGCTGTTGGATGGTCTTGTTTCTCAAATTGCACTGTTGCCAGTGTTGCTTTAAGGCTCAGGAGGCAACTAAAAACAAAACTCTGTGTGTATGTGGGTGCAAACTGGCCTAAGGTAGGTATTTTAAAAGAACAAGATTGCATGTCAAACTAAACCATTGCTTTTCTATGCCAGCATTTGCCACTCATCTATGTGCTTTGCTTGGGCAAGCATTCATTTTACATGTATTAATGTGTGTGTACAAACCCAGAGTGCTGCATGCAAAAGCAATGTGAAAATGGAAACAAAGGCTGGGTTGTGGCCATCTACTGAATTGTCTGATGGAGTTCAGACTGGTTATTTTAGTCCCCATTGCCTGGTTTTCCATAATGGTGGGTATTAACATGTAAATTCTGCTGTGCTTTTGGCTGTAGCCTCACCCTCAGTCTTCTTGGAGATAAAATTTCAGAGAGAGAATAAGAAGATGATGAGGTTAAAGTAAATTGTTGGGAAGTTGAAGTCTAAAGTGGAAATAAATGAGAAATAAAACCCTTTTTAAAAGTGGAGGGAAGTATTTTCTTGCTATTTTTCATCTCCCTGGCTTGAGTGAGTGTGTGTCGTGAGGCTGCAGAGATTTATATTACAGCTCCTAAGCACCGGTGCTTGTTCAGAGGCTGTATCATTCTGGGCCTTTTTATTCACCCACCTTCTAAAGATGTAGTGTAAATATTTATCTCCCCTCTGGCCCATCCGTGCTGCCCAGGACCCAGCGCTGTTAAACACTCTTATCACCTCATCGCTCTTATCTCCTGCGATCCCTGCCAACATTCCAGTCTGTCAATGGGAACCAGCGTGCACCTTAAGAGGTGCCACAAATGAACAGAAAAAGAGGTGATGTGGGGGAAAGAATACCTTCAAATAAAGAGCACAGGTGCTGTCCCTCAAAGGGAAAGGACAGTGTAGATGTGTAGACAGCATAGATTGAAGGCACCAGGACGAGGTCTCTCTGTGAAGCAGCACTTGAGGAGGTATGGGGTCCCCTACAGACCCTCGTGCTGGTGTGGAAGTCTGTCATCACTGATACCGGGCCAGGCAACCAGCATGGATTTGTTTTTTCTCTACTTAGGGCTAAATAAAACAGGTGAGATGCAGAAGAGATGGTGCCTCCCTTAGGGCCACGCTCCCTCTCACAGAGATTTCTGCACACAGCTTGTAATGAGGCAGGTCTGGACAATCAGTGTTTATAGCACAGTGTTTAAAGCTGTCCTCTGAACCCACAGCCAAACACTGGCCAGCCAAAGTCTACTTGCAGTTGCAAGACAACAGCAACCATGTCTTATAGAGTGTACAGCATCTCAGCAGGGCTCGGCCAAGCCATTTCCATGTCTCTGCCCTTCAGTCCAGAACCTGTGTTAGGTTAAGCAGGGAACAGAAATTCCCAAGGAATGAACATGGGATGGCAACACCGATATAATCCTATCACTTATAAGACAAAATTGACGTGCAGCAGCCATAGTACCACTTAGCGGATAAGACAGTTGGTCCATCTGCGCTCGGTCCATCTTCTCTCATTTCTCTTGCTTAAATTTCTCAGGAGCAGCACAAAATCCTGTTATCCAATAAGTTATCCACTGGTAGTTGGATTTTCATTGAGTGACATCTGTCGCAGACCATAGATGTAGGAGGTACCACTGATTTTGCAGCATCTTTGTTTTGATGGGTTTGGTAGACATGGGCATTTGGGGTTTGGTTGTGAAGTGTTTGGAAAAGCTCTCATCTCCCTCAAAGCCGTGCAGCTTGGCTGTCATCCCACCATGGCCAGAAGTGCCAGGAGGCTGTAAAAGGCACCCAGGATGGCATCCAGCTTTAGGAGGCAAGAGAAAAGCTTGTAATCAGATCTGTTGTTGGTCGGTAACATTCACCTGTGGGACTGAGCGCTCTTAAGTTTGAGTGTGTAATGGTCTTCCTTTCCTTTCTGGTCATTTTCTGTCTGCCTCTGTGGGTTCTGCCATTTCCACTAGCTCCTTCTCTTTATAGAGAGAGCATTGGTAAAAGGGCTGTGGTACAAGGCCTTGCAGGCCTTTACAGGAGGTGTGTTACTGCTTTGAGCCTGGCTTTTCCCCCTTTTTGTGTTGAAGTTCACTAAATTAAGGCAGATTTCTTCCTTTTTAAGCTGTCACAGTGGCACTTTCCAGCTAACACATGATGGTGAAAGGGCATTTCTCAGAGGCATCCTGGCATAGAGCAGAGCTCAGCATTGTGCAATGGCCCCGGAGCTGCCCATCTCTTCTTCTGCACTCCCCAACATCAGCTCCCCTACTCAACACCTTGTCCTTGGTCCATCTGCTGAAACGACCGATCTGATCACCATCAGTATCTCTGTTCCTTGATCACTGTCAGCATCTCTGGTTCCTCCCAGCTGCGGAGGATGCGCTCTGGATGCCCTGCTCCTGACTGCTGCCAGCAGGGTGAGGACAGAGGCTCTGCCAGGTTGTCCCTGTCCACTCCCTGGGATTATTCATCCCAACAGAGACACATCCTGCTCTTCCTGGGGGGAAGAGCACTCTGCACCTCCCTAGGATGCTCTAGAAACCACTGCTTTCTGTCACATATCAGGAAATATCCCTTGCATCAAGGCCAGTGAGAATTCATCTTAATTCATCTCCTGCACGTTGTGTTTCGTTGCAAAACAAACATTTGCAGCTCCTGGTAGGCAATATTTGTCTCACGTACTTCCCACAATGGGAGCTGTAATCCTCACTTTCACGGCCCATCTTTGATTAGTCTCCAGGTGTGACCATTTTGCTGGGAAGGTTCAGCATTGCTGTACCTGGAGCAGCCAGGCACATAGGGCTGCAATTAGCCACGGTGCTCCAAAAAGCCAAATCAAAGAGGGATTGAGATCAGCAGCTTCCCGAGGGCATTTCAAGGCCTTTAGTGAGTGACCACACTAAAGCTTTTTCCATTTACCTGGATTAAAATTTGTCACAGAGGAAATACAAGCAAACAGCACAGCATCTGAGAAGTGTAACGAATAGCATTTGGCCAGCTGGAACGCTCAAAGTGGGGGGAAAAATCCACAGTGTAAATAAAGTGCAAACCATGTTTGCATAACATTGGATTAATAGTTCTTTTTAAAAACCACACTGGGATTAAAGAGACACATTTCCTATGCCAGGACTTGCGCTCCCTCCTTAGCCCAGCAGATGCCAGGAAGTACATCTAAGGGAAATAAAAAGCCTCCTTAGCTGCAGCAGCAGTGCTTTCCACAGGCCTTTGGAAGAGGAACAAATGGCCGTAGTGTTCCTGGAGCAGTCCTGTGTGGTTTATAGGGAGTTCTGCAGCAAAGTGTTCCCATGGAAAGGGATTCCTGGTGCACAGCCCCAGTCCCATTCACCTGTAGGGTTTGTGGGTGGCAGTTTTGAAGGTGGGGATGCAGAAGGGAGCTGACTTCCCATTCCCCAGCCCACATATCTGACATCCTGCCTTTCCAATAATTCATTCAGAGCGCTGCTGCCTCTGCTTGTCCAGCCCTGCTCTGTATTTTGCTGAAGTCAGTGCCGGCCCTGTCACTCCTCCAAGCAGGCATGTGCTTAAGGAGCATTCAGGGGCTCTGGCTCAGATCAGTTACCCTATTAGTGTGGAATAATCGATGCATGCTGCCCTTGATTCCTTCAATTCTTTGGCTTGTGGTATCTCTAATAGCACCCATTTGAATTTCGCTTCCCGCAGTTTGCACAGAAACAGGCTCCTGAAATGAGGCCTCTTCAAACACTGGTGTCAGTGACACGAATGGGACATGGCAGCACATGGAAGGAAAAAATCTGACACCCCCTCCCCTGACCTTTGCTTGGAAAAGACACAATTTGGATCTTTAGGCAGCAAATGCCTGTTGCATCTGGCTTTTGTCTTTTGTCCCTGTTGCTGCCATGGTTGTTGTGTTGGTACAGTGTCCCAGAGCAAAAGGTGGCACCTCCCACCCCAAAACAGATTATTCCTAGTTCCTCAGCTCGACAGGGTTAGTATCAAGCAGAATAATAGTCTCCATCTATGGGTGAGATTTCTACCTGTTTTCCTGTTCTCCTTTTCCCTTTCGCCTGCTCCAGAATCCACAGCAGATTGTAGAATTTGCACCTTAATCCCAAAGATGATGGCAATTAAAAACTTAAGTCTCCATAGACAGATGCAAATAAATTAAGGAGGCAAAGAACTGAATTAGAGGCTAATCCTGATGGGGTAGTGAAAGCAAAGTGGCCAGTAATTCTTTCCTTCTATTATTTCACCTGTTCTGGTGGCAGGACGAGGCTGTGGTGGGGTGAGGTGCCCTGCTGGGTGTGCTGCCTGGGCACCAACTCTGTGGCAGAGCCCGGGGAGGGGCCACACTTCCCAAAGCATTGCAGCTGGTGCAGTGGTGCATGTGTTAAGCTGGAAGAGGGGGCTGTGTGCCAACACCTACAAATCATGTGGTTTGCTTTGCCCTTGGACTGCAGGTGTTTCACAAGGATGAGTTCAGCAACCTGCTCATCCCTGAGCACTGTGCCCTTTCCTCACCTGACAGAACTTACCTGGGGTTTGGGTAGACCTGAATTCTGAAGAGCAGAAACCCAAGATTTATTCATGTGGAAGAAAAACAGGATTTTTTTTGCCCTGTGTGCTCCCTTGTGCTGAAGATTGCAGCACAATGAGTTGTGGCAGTGTCCCGGTGCTTTACCCTTCCCTGAAGTAGACCAAGGCTGGGCTTACACTGAAACATCTTGCACTAAAGCATCAGGATTAGTGAGAATCCCAGAGTAAGGCCATAGTACTGAAATCCTTCATTTTTATGGGCTGGAAGTGATAACACCATGAACTGAATTATACTCAAGTCATGACGTGATCCACGCACTCTTACGGGTGGATAGATATTGATTATCCATCAATATGGAGTGATGGCAGATGATGATTCAAATCCCAACTGTCAGGTAGCTGGATCTCCTGGGCTGTTTATCTAGTCAGTTAAAACATTGCTGTGATTCAGCTTATTTATTTAAAACTGAGGTTTTCTTGTGTCCCCACAACATTGTCTGTACCTCTAAAGTCAAGTCTCTTTCTCTCTTTTTCAGGACGGGGAAGGCCAGACTGCACTCCATTATGGTAAGCTGTCTCTCAGCTTGGTTCTTCCCTCTTAACAGGATGGATTTGCAGCTGAAGTAAACACTCTATGCACAGAAAGCAAATTTCAGGTCTAAAATGAGCAGAGAAGGTGGATTTGATTACCTCCACCAACAAATCCAGCATGGTAGGAGTAGGGGCCTTGGGAGAAGCAGTGAGAAAGATTGCTGTCCTCCCTTTGTTCTCCTCTGCAGATGTCACATTAAAGTCTTCCTTTTCCCCCAGTTAATGATGCAGAGTTTTCATGTACACCTCCGTGTCTCCAGGATGGGGTTGTGCCACCTTCAGACCCAGGAGTGGCTCTGGTTCGGGAATGCCACATCCCGTGGCCTTCAGGAAGGGTCTGTGTCAGATTTAACAGGTTACACAGGTGAGGGGAAGGGGATGACCAAGGTGGCCTCCAACTCCACGTGTCCTGGTGACAAACCTGTTAGATTGCAGGTGAGAGAGCAGGAGCTTCTCCACTACCAAAATCAGCAGGGAGAAGTCACAGATCGTGTCCCTCCTACAATTACAGGCTAATTAGGTACATGATTTTATAGCAATCTTTAATTGAAAGATTGTTCTGTCTCCAAGTGAGAGAAGTAGAGACTGAACTGACGCATGCAGTGCTGATGTGTGGGGAATGTGAAAAAAGTATCGATTTAATCTGGATCATAATTTTTTCCCAAAATTAAGACATAGCCAGTTATTATTTTGTACTCTCTCTTGATGCCTGTCACTGTAATTAAGAGCATACTTGTCATTCTGAAGTGTTTGTGTCTTTCTCTCTCTCCCTGAGCTCTCCACAAGGACATTAAGAGGATGGCAAAATTGCTTTGCAGAGCATCAGTCCAAAGCACAGCATTTGGATCTGGAGCTAAACTCCCACATTCCAGGGCCCCTGAACCAATACTGTAATTACAATAATGTGTGATTTCTCCACATGTGATCTTTCCTGTAGGATACCCTATTTTTCAAATTCCTATCATTGTGACTGGAGTAGTGAATCTGTTGCTTAGCACAACACTGTCCACAGATTGACAGCACTTAAAATGCCACACTGCCTCTTTCTCTAATTCATTCCACATTTTGGGCTTTCTCTCTCCTGGGAAGGTGCTTTCCCTGCTCCCAGCTACAGGACTGACATCTGCCTACCCGGGGTGCACAGGGCATTACACTAGGTTGTGCAAAAGCATAGCACATATATAGGTTAACCATGAGCACCTGCTTCAAGCAAGGCCAATATGTGAAAACAAAGGGATGGGTGCATCACCTGAGTGTAAATTCTGTGCTGTGCAGGTGGATCCCTCTGGCTGGTGACTGAGGCAGGTTGTTTGACAATCAAACAAACATAACTGATTTAATGAACGTTATTTCAGAAGCAGTTTCTCTGATCCACCCTGACAGCTCAGATGTTTCAACAGTGACAGTTTACCAGGGTTTTCTTCCCAAATGTTTTAAGTGTTAATATTTTTTCTTCCCCTTGAGTGTTACCCACCTCTCCTCCCTATGTATCATCTTTGGGAAGCCTTTCTGGCACACAGGTCCAGTGTGCCCAAGGGTACCCAGCTGTTCCTGGTGACCGTCACTGCACCCAGGCTCTCCTCATTCCCTGAACTTAGTGATGTGATCATAAATCCCCCCAATCCTGGAAACAGCTTGTTAAATGAGTGACTGGTTTGGATTCAAGTGGCTGTTGGCCTGAAACTGGAACTCACTGAAAACCTCCCAACACCATTTTGGTCACCCCTTCAAAACCAAGCCATTAGTTGCAGCGGAGAGGTGTGAGAGCTCCTATGAAAACTGCCTCATGACAAGGCCTTCCCTTTTGTAGAAGGCTGTTCAGGGAAGGGTTAAATCCCATCAGCAAGGCAGGCACTGCTTTTAGGGTGTCTGCAACCCTTTTTACGAGCCAGCATGGCCTGACAGCTGTCCTTGTGGTGACAGCTCTCCTGATTACAGCCGGTGTCAAACTGCATCCTGCTGTGGGTTATAAATCCTGCCTCCTTCCGATGGGTGCCGGGTTTAATCGGGGGTTAAGTGGAGGCCAGCACAGTCCAGAGGCACCGGATCACCAGTGGGACCCACCACCAGACCCACTCTGCTCCAGGCTGGTGGTCACTGTGACCACCATCTCCCTGCTGAACAGCCCATTACCCTTCAGCCCCTCTCCATCCATCCACCCACCCACCCAGAATACTCAAATCATCGCTGCTACCTCTCCCAGAGGAAATCAAGGCTTCTCCGAGCACTGGTGGCCACGTGGCCACGGAGTGGGCAGGCTCTGTATCCTCCTGGGCACTCCGGCTTCCCTGCAAAGCACCATCTGTTCGGCTCTGTCTGTGCTGTGGCAGGGCAGTGGGAGGGGACGCTGGAGGGAAAATAAATAATAAAAAAAAAAAAAAAAAAGAAAAAAATTCATCATCTGAACCCTGAGGATTAATGGAGTCGGGAGGCAAACTGTGCTGAATGGAAATTCATCTTCACCCGTGCCCGTGTCAGGGCTGCCGCTCCGGCCCCTGACAAATCGAGGGTCCCAGGGGGCCATAAATCCAGCAGCTGTGCTCATCTCCTGGGATGTCCCCAGCCTGCTCAAGGACATGGGCTGTGCCCACCAGCAGCACCAAACGAGAAGGCCACATTTCCCTGTGTGGGCAGCAGCTCCCCATCCCCAGAACCTGCCACCACAGCTGCCTTGGCATCTCTGGAAATCTGCTTTCTGCAAAGGGATGGGACCCCTAGCCCCTCAGCTCAGCCTCACCCACACCCCCACCTGCTTCCTCACCAACCCCTTCCCCCATTTTTCCTCCCTTTTTTATCTTTTCAGTATAAGCTCCAATCACACATTGAATTTATTTTAATGAAACATTGCTGCTTGTCCTTTTGAATCAGTAGAGAATTGCAGAGTAATGCAAAAGACACTCTAATTACTAAAGGAGTCAGTTGGTTGCATTATAAAAGCACCCAAAATACAATTAAAACCAATCACTACCAATACAAGAGGAAGGTACTGACTTCACAGCCTCATAAGGCAGCTTTTGGCTTCTCTAGGATCTGCTTTGCGTGGACTTAAGGGAAATCCAGGGTCTGGAACTTCTGCTGGTATCAGCCAAGTCCAGCTCTTCAGTGCTAAGAGTTCTGATTTTCCCAGGAGGGGTTGGTTTTTTAGCATCCTTAGGTAAGATTATTGCATCCTAGGGACAGAGAAGAGCTCTGGTCAACTTGATTCTATATTGGCAGAGAAAATCAGGGGTTTAAAAAGAGTTGTTAGTGGAGGTGTAAGTGTGTGTGCCATTACCAGCTGTCCGAGGGCACAGACACAGTCCCTTGGAGCTGGTGCTCAGGGAGACAATGGCCAGCAGCTAAAAACCATCCAAATTTTCTGCAAGGAGAAATGATGGATAAAAACCAGAAGCAAGGCAGTACTGATGATGTCCTGCCTGTGGAGGACTGGGAGGTTCAGGAGGCTGGTGAGGCGCTTGGACTTACAAAGATGTTATGGGTGAATAGAGGGATACAGGTATAGGTACAGATACAGGTATAGATGTAGACACAGATAAATGCATTATTAATTCTGGGTCCAAAAGCAGGCAGGGAACGCTTTCCCAGGTGGCACTTTGGGGCTCTGCAGTGCTGCACCAGCACTCTGGGGCCCTTCCCAGGGTCAGTCTCCAGTCCTGGCTGTGAAGGAGCCTTAGCCAAACTGTGCTCAGTCTCCCTCTGCATCCCAGGCGATGCCCTGCAAACCTCTGGGCTCCTGACAGCTCTGTGTCTGGGCTGTGGGCTCTGGGGTGCTGGTTGCACCAGTAACACCCCTTCTGGACTTTTGGCTTTGCTCTCACTCTGTCTTTTCTCCTTCCTTTGCACTATTAAATCCAAAGTAATACACTGTGTACTGAACACTGCCCCGAAAAATGATCTGCTGTGCCGGGCCAGGTGCTGAGACGGCGTTTCCTGCCTCTGGCACACACATGGGAAGTCACCAGCTACAGCCACCTCTCCAGAAACACCCATCGGGTCAGCATCCCCAGGCTAACCCTTCCCTTTCTCCCTCCAGCTGCCACCTGCGAGTTTTTGGACATCGTGGAGCTGCTGCTGCAGGCGGGAGCCGACCCCGGGCTGCGGGACCAGGAGGGCTGCCTGCCTGAGGAGGTGACGGACTCCAAAGCCATCACTTCGGCTCTGCAGCAGCACGTCACGGGCGAGCCCTGACCCCGTGGGGGGACAGAGATGCTCTGCAATAACACCCCTTCTCCTCCCTCCCCTCTGCCCTCCCCAAATGCCTCGGGGGTTCAAGGGGACCTTTCAGAGCACAGGGTCTGGCTGGGCTCTCCAGCACGAGGGCCAGGCGCATACCCTGGGCAGGATGGGATCAGAGTTTTGCATGCTCTGACATTTATCAGTATTTGAGGGGGGAGGGAGGGGGGACAGGGCCTGGAGAGGGCCACAGGAATTATTTTAATGGATCAAACACAAGTACTGTGTTGGCTGTCTCACTGGAGCAGCCTGGGCTGACTGGTCGGCTCCTCCGTGGGGAAGGGCAGGGCTGCTGGGCCAGGTGAGGGATGCTCATCTCTCCCATTCAGGTTGAATTTTGGTTTATTTTTTTTTCCCCTGGGTCCAAACAAAATACTCTAAATAAAAGCACAGTGTCGGGACGGAGCCTCTGTGTGTTTGGTTTGGGGTTTTTTCAGGGAGTGACTTGGTTCCTTGGGAGCAATGAAGATGGGAGACAACTCAGTGCTGCCACAGCTCTGCTCAAGCTCTTGTCCTGTGGAGAGAGGCCTGCAAAGACAGGAGGGTCATACAGGTGTCTGTCAGTCTGTCCCCCTGTTTCTCACATAGCACATGTTGCTAACCAACCCCTCCAAGCTGACAGGGCTTTTACCATATCACACAACCACTTTGTTGAAGAAAATTGCTTTAAACTCTCACCTTTATTATCAGCTGCAGGTCCTCCTGCCATGTGCCAGACCCTGGGGTGGCTCATTCAGGGCTGGGGTTTGTAAGAGCTGGGCACAGACATAAACCTGCACCCACCTTATCACCCCTGAGGCTTCTCAGACACTTCATGGTCTTTTCAGCTGGCCAAACATCCAGAAAGTGTGGAAAATGTGCCTTGTTGCAAGGCCTGAGTGCTGGAGTGAGGTGGGATGGTTGTGGGGTTTGTTGCTTCCTATCAGGATCCCAACTGGGCCATGCTGGTGGGTCACAGGAGCTGCCAGGGCTGGGTCTGTGCTTTGGGGTGGCTGGGAGGGAGGCTGCTGCACTGGGTGAGTGTATGGCAAGAGGACACTGTGGCTTCCCTGTGGGGTTGGTTTTTCCCCAGAGGAGATTTACAGCCTTGGAGGGGAGCACAGGAAATCTCCATTGCTGTGACAGGAAGCTCCTTGCCATCAAGTCCCTTCTGCAGCAGATCCAGCCTCAGGAAAATAAATGGGAACGTTCCCTTCGCTAAGGACTGGCTGGGCAGGAGGCACGTGTGGGTTTTGGCCCCTCACGGTGTCTGTGGCCCCTGCCAGGTTTGCTAACCCTGACAAAGTCACTGCACTGGCTCCAGCACCACCACTGCACCACACGCAGCCCGGGCCAGGCTCCGTGATGGGGACAAAATTAGAGTTATTTTCCATTAATACTGAGCAAGGGCCCACAATGGCTTCTGTTCCCCCTGCCCAGGGGACCCGCAGGCTGGCAGTGGTCAGGCTGGTCACAACATGCAAAGATGCCAACCCCAACACTGGGGTCACACGGGCTTTGTGATGGTGACATCAAGGTTGGGGACAAGCAAGGCCACCCCCGTGCAGTGCCATAATGCACAGCCACTGCCTGGCTTGATGGACACGCTGGGTAATAAAAAACTCTGTTAAAGCCGGGATGAAAAGCAGCAGCCACGGTGCCAGTGCTTTCAGAGAGCACATTTGGGGTCTGAGCGCTCAGCCCTGGAAATGTTTATAGCACTTTAGGTCTGTTTGTGAGGTTGGAGCCTTTCCAAAAAAATAAAAAAAAAAAGAAAGCAGGGGTGGGGGGGAGGAGAGAAAGACATATATTATTGTTTATAATCTGCTTTATTCAGCCAAACCTTTCCCCAGCAGCCTTGCGGATTGCTGTTTAAATCCCTTGGTGCCTTTAACTACCGATACAGAAAGTGGTTAATGTGCATTCGCCCTAAGCTTGGCATCTACTCCAGGAAATCACTTTAATTGAGAAGCATTAAATGTTAAAATGATTAAAATATAGAAAGCCAACACACCGGTGCCCATGGAGGGGCTTGGACCCCCCCATCCCACCTGGCATGGCTCTTCCATCTCACCTGTGCCCTCTGAGCACCACCCTGCATCCACTGTCACCACTACACGGTGGCAGGAGGGCTGTGGCACCTTGGGGTGCCACATGGCAGTGATGGAGATGCCCACCCCAAGCCCACCCACCTCTCTGTGCCCACTAAAAGCCAGGGCACCGCGGCCAATGTCACTTGTCCCATCCAGGGATGCCTGGACAAGACGCCAGGGATGCCCATCCCAAACAGCCGAGGGTGCTGGAGCAGGCAATGCTGATGGGGGCCACGGCCCTCCCACTGAGGAAGAAAATCCCAAAGACAGCAGCTGCTAAAGAGCATCCCGAGTTTATTTGCCATCGCTTTCCCTCGCGGCCGAGGGGGTGACTGTACACATCTCATGCCAACGCACCGGAGGCAAGGTACAAAAGCAACGCCCTGGGCCTGAATTCGGGGGCATTTGGCGGGATCATTTCTCCCCAGGACATGGCAATAAATAAGGTTTTATTCTTTGAAATCTTTTTATTATTATTATTTTTGTTGAGTTTTATTTTTTTTCCCTTTTTTTCCCCCGAGAAACAAGACTCTTTACTTCCTGGAACTGTACAAAATTTACACAGCAAGGGGAGGAGGCGTTTGGCCTTGTCGAAGGGGGATGGAGAGCAGCGGGCACGACTCTCCCCTGTCCCCCTCCCCACCAGTGCCAGCAAGGCCGGGGGCTTGGCACAAAGCAGCACCCAAGGCTGGGGAGGGGGGAGGCACATGGATGCAGCTGGGGCAGCTCCTGCAGCACCAATGCACCCAGCTGGGGAGGGACAAGGAGGGACAGGGACAGACCAGTGATGTGCTTTCTTGTGTGGCTTTTTTTTTCTTTTTCATTTTTATTCTTTTTTTCCCCTTTGCTTTCAGAGCCCCCACACCTCTGGATGGCTAAGGGCATCCACCCCCAGCCCTCCCTGAAGGGCAGGCTGGGGTCATCAGCATCAACCCAGAGCCAGAGGGGATGGCAGGGACCCTGTGGCCAGGGCACCCCTGTGGGGCCAGGACAGAGCTGGGCACCCCAGGCAGAGAGGCTGGAGCTAGATTTTTCCCATGGGGCTGAATGCCTGAGGGTAGGGGGTGTGGGATGTGCTGGGGGAGATGGGCATGTGGGTTTTGAGCAAGCAGCTGGCCAGGAGCAGTCCCCATGGGGCTTGCGGGATGTGCCAAAGCCACCTGGATCCTCCCTGGATGCCTGCACCCACCCTCGGTGCCATCAGTCCCACAGCACAAAGGAGGAGGGTGGCTTATGCCAGAGATATCTCACACCCCAATCCCCACCACGCAGCTGCCTCTGCAGCTGACAAAATACCCTTTTGCCCCTTTTTGGGAGGATTTTTTTTGCAATACCCTCAAGAGCAAACATTGCCCACCTCTCCCACCCACCCTTCCAGTGGCTGCTTTCCAGGTGCCAGCCACGGGCATCCTGGCTGGCTCCACCACAGCCCGGTTTGGCCAGTGGGCATCCCGAGATAGAGGCATTTGGTTGTTTTAATTCCTCCCCAACGCGTGACCGCGGTGAAACCGCAGTGATGCTCCATCAGCACCCCTGCGTGCCCAGGGATAAATCACAGCCCCGAGGCCACCGGGCAGGCAGGATCGTCCCCGCCAGCATCGCCCCCGGGCAGTGGGACAGTGGCCTTGCTCGGACACGTCCCCGACAAAATAAACCCTTCTACAATATAGATTTCTCTTTCTGCTGAGGCTCCGGGCAGCGCCGAGTCGCATTTCAACTCCGTATCGAAAAATAACTCTTGAAAATAGCAGCGGTGCTGGGCGGGGCGGGGTGCGGGGCTGGCGCGGGTGGCGGGACGGGCTCTGCCGTCCCTGATTGTCCTTCCTCCCCCTCCCGCTGTCCCTGACCATCGCCAGTGCCCCAGCCCCGCGCCCGGTCCCCGCCGCGCATCCCGGGCGCCGACACCTCTCTTGTGCTTACACCCGAAGGTATCCGTGCCCCCCTCCACCCTGCGCTGCCCCCGCCTCCCTCCAGCCCTCCGGGGCCAATTCCCATGGGAAAATCCTGGGAAGCTCAACAACCTCCGGCGGGTGCCCTCGGTGCGGCGCTTGCAGGCTGGGGNCGCAGGGGGCGGCCCCGCAGCCCCCCGGCCCCGCACGGCCGCCCCGCTCACCGCGGAAACTCAGCTCGCTGTCGCTGACGCCGCAGTCCTCGGCGGAGCTCTCCTTCTCCAGCTTCCCAGCCCCGCGGCTCCGCTTCACGCTCTTGTAGAACTGCCCCCAGCGATGCCGCCCCGCGTCCTTCTTCAGCCGCTTCTCCTTGGCCCGCCGGTTCTGGAACCACACCTGGGGAGGGAAAGGGGGACGCCGATGGTACCCTGGCACTCCTGCATACCAGCATCCTTGGAACCCCTGCATCCCAGCATCCCTGCACCTCTGCTACCCAGCACCCCTGCATCCCAGCGTCCATGGAACCCCTGCATCCCAGCATCCCTGCACCTCTGCTACCCAGCACCCCTGCATCCCAGCGTCCATGGAACCCCTGCATCCCAGCATCCCTGCACCTCTGCTACCCAGCACCCCTGCATCCCAGCGTCCATGGAACCCCTGCATCCCAGCATCCCTGCACCTCTGCTACCCAGCACCCCTGCATCCCAGCGTCCATGGAACCCCTGCATCCCAGCATCCCTGCACCTCTGCTACCCAGCACCCCTGCATCCCAGCGTCCATGGAACCCCTGCATCCCAGCATCCCTGCACCTCTGCTACCCAGCACCCCTGCATCCCAGCGTCCATGGAACCCCTGCATCCCAGCATCCCTGCACCTCTGCTACCCAGCACCCCTGCATCCCAGCGTCCATGGAACCCCTGCATCCCAGCATCCCTGCACCTCTGCTACCCAGCACCCCTGCATCCCAGCGTCCATGGAACCCCTGCATCCCAGCATCCCTGCACCTCTGCTACCCAGCACCCCTGCATCCCAGCGTCCATGGAACCCCTGCATCCCAGCATCCCTGCACCTCTGCTACCCAGCACCCCTGCATCCCAGCGTCCATGGAACCCCTGCATCCCAGCATCCCTGCACCTCTGCTACCCAGCACCCCTGCATCCCAGCGTCCATGGAACCCCTGCATCCCAGCATCCCTGCACCTCTGCTACCCAGCACCCCTGCATCCCAGCGTCCATGGAACCCCTGCATCCCAGCATCCCTGCACCTCTGCTACCCAGCACCCCTGCATCCCAGCGTCCATGGAACCCCTGCATCCCAGCATCCCTGCACCTCTGCTACCCAGCACCCCTGCATCCCAGCGTCCATGGAACCCCTGCATCCCAGCATCCCTGCACNGCACCCCTGCAATCCAGCCCTCCTGCCCCCCCAAAACGCCAGCACCCTGGCACCCCTGCATCCCAGCACCATCTCTGCTACCCAGCACCCCTGCAATCCAGCACTCCTGCCCTGCAACGTGCCAGCACCCTGGCACACCAGCATCCCTGCAACCCAGTATGCCAACGCCTACACAACCATGCAACCCAGCACCCCTAAACCCCAGCAGCCCTGAGCCCCTACAACCCCGCATGCCACACCCCTGCAGCCCAGCTCCCATACATCCATGCAATCCAGGACCCCAGCATCCCTGCAGCCCAGCTCCCACACATCCATGCAGTCCAGGACCCCAGCATCCCTGCAGCCCAGCTCCCACACATCCATGCAGTCCAGGACCCCAACATCCCTGCAGCCCAGATCCCAGGCACCCAATGCCACCCCTACATCCCTGAAAGCCAGTGGCCAGGCACCCCAGTGGGACCTGAGCGTCCCCCTTCGCTGGGGCCAGGGTGGAGGGGGCACCCCCCAGCCTCACCTGCACCACCCTCATGTCAAGCCCCGTCTCGGAGGAGAGCTGCTCCCGCACGTGCCGGGCGGGCTTGGGGGAGTTTTTGTAGGCATTCTTCAATGTTTCCAGCTGCTTGGCTGTGATGGTTGTCCGGGGCCGCTTCGCGCCCGCCTCCGAGTCATCTGCGAGGGAAGCACCCGGTACCAGCCCCGACTGGCACTGGGAACATCACCCCAGCCATCCCAGTGCCCGCAGCGACACCTTCCCACGGGCACACCAGTGACACGAGCCACGGCCGAGCCCCCCGCAGCCCCTCAGGGGTCCCTACCGTTCTGCTTGGCAGTCTCGTAGTCCTCCTTGCAGACCAGCCGCCCGTCCTCCATCAGGTAGAACTCATCGCCCGTGGCCAGCTGCCGGCTGCAGATGATGCAGGCGAAGCAGTGGAGGTGGTACACGAAGTCCTGGGCTTTGCGGACCACCTGGGTGGGGGGGATGCCCTGCTGGCACGCCGTGCATTTGGTCCCGAAACGCCTGCAAGGAGAGGGGGATGACCCTGAGCCCCCCCCTCGGCGAGGTGGGCTTTGCTGGACGGAGATGGGACGGGGACCAGGAGACAGGGCAGAGTTTAAACCAGCAATCAACCTTATTATGCATGACACTTCACACCGCGGGGGTTTATCTTCCTCAGAGTGAGAGACTGGCCTAATGGAGCTGAGGAAGGTTTGATTTTAATGGTTCTTTTAACTAATGCTTATAGGCTGCCTGATTTTCCCCTGCAAGGACAGTACATATTTCATCCACATTAATACCAAATAAATTAATTACGCCGCCCCGCTGGCAAGATGAATCCCAGATTAATGCAGAATGATGGGGCTCTTACACCATAACGACGGCCTGGCAGGGGCATTGGGTGGGCTGGTGTGGGGCAGGCAGAGGCACGAGCAAAGCCACCAGCAGGGCTGCAAGGAGTGCGTGAGGAGTGTGGAACAGCATGCAAGGGGTGTGCAAGAACGAGGCAAAAAGTGTGGAAGGTGCATGCAATGAGTGTGCGAGAAATGTGGGAGAAGTGTGCAAGGAACAAGTAGAATGGTGCAGGAAGTGTGGAAAGAGCACCCAAGAAGTGAATTCCCTGAATTGACAGCACGAGGGTGACAGATTCCATGAGGTGGTGGCAGCACAGGAGAAAGTCAAAAGGAAGTGGACATTCCACTGGTGTTTTCAGCAACAGATGCTGTGGGATTGACCGGGGGCAGATCTCCACCTCCCAGCGGCACCACAAGGGCTCTGCAGGGTCTCCCCTGCTCCCCACAGTGCTCCTAAACACCCCCCAAACAGGACACCAGGACCCCATGGAGCCATCCCGGCATTGCAGCAGCAGCAACCCTGGTGAGAAAGCTGTCGGAATAATCTGTCCTCCACGCCTTAAACAGCTCCACCAGCTTTGAAGGAGGCAGCCCTTCAAAGGAACACCCAGGCCCTTTGGCCCCAAGGCTGCAGGGGACAGGCAGTGGCATTCAGGGGTGCCCAGAGGGTGCAGCCACCCCAAGCACTTCTCACTGTCCTCCGAGGGCTGAACATCCCCTGATGGTGCAAAATCACCCTGAAGCCGCATGGCTATTCATGCTCTTATACCCTATGGAACTCCAGGACACAAACACCAAACCTGGGTCCTTGGCACAGTCCCCAAACCTGGGTCTTTGGCACTGTCCCCAAGACATGCAGGTGTCACCCAGGGATGGGGAGCAGGCACTGGGCACGAGTAGCGCCAGCTTCAGGGTGTTGGAAGCAGAAGGTGAGGAGGAAAAACCTGTTTTGTCTCATTTTCTGGGCTTGTCCAGGAAGAGTCCTTGGATATCTGCTGGGGACACCTTAGCTCTGCTGAAGTCAGCTGAGAGGAAAGGTGGGACAGGGGGGTGGGCAGGATGGAGGGAGGGAGAGATGGGAGAGGGATGGATAGGAGATGGACAGAGGGAGGGAGGGATGAAGGGAGGGATGGAATGGAGGATAAAGGGAAGGATGAAGGGAGGGTTGGAATGGAGGATAAAGGCAGGGACGAAGGTATGGAGGGAGGGAAAGGGATGGTGAGAATGGAGGGAAAGAGGAAGGCAGGCATGTACAGAGAGAGGGGTAGGACAGACAGACAATGCTTTTCCACTCCCAAGGTTGAGCCGGTGCCCCCTCTGCAGCCCCCATCCTCCCTCTGCCCACCCATCCCCTCTCACAGGAAGCTATAAAACTCGTCATAACAACTCCTCCAGCATCCCATGGGGTTTCCACCCCACCTGGGGATGGCCGGACCCAGGACAGACACACCCATGGTCGGGGACCAAGATTTAGGGCAGGGAAAAGAAGATAAAAATCAAAAGTCAATCTGATCTTTCCCGAAGCAGCTCCTGCCATTGCCAACTGCCTCTGAATTTGGACTGAAATCCTCACGTCCTCCACAGGTTCCCTACCCCGAAATCGATGAGCGGTGAAGGAAAGGTGAGGAGAGTGCTCGGGCAAGCGCCGAACTGCTATTGATTGGCACCAAATAATCCAGGAAGGACCTCATCTGAGAAAGTCGCTGATCTTTCAACTCCAATTAACATTGATTACCCACACCTTTTGGGCGACTATTTAAATGACTTGGAGATTAATAGGCTGGAAAATATCAGAAGTGAAGTGTTATTACCCGGGCTGGAGCAGCTGCTTTGACCACCGCTGGGAAGGAGAAATTGAAGCTGCATCTTTGGTCCTGATGGCTGGGGAGGAGATGGGAGGGATGTAGGAGGCCTGAGAGCCTGGGGTTGGGCAGGCAGGGAAGATCCTGTTTGGGGACTGGTTGTGGTGGCCATGGGTTGGTGGTGAGGGGTGACAGAAGACCCTCTGCCACCCCTTGGGAAAACTCAAATTTCACTAGCGGACAGGAAACAAGAGCATCCCCACTAACAAAAAAAAAAATCCATTTTTAATGAGGAACGGGTTGTCCTGTCTCATGGGAGCAGGGAAACTCTAAGGCTGGGGCATCGCACCAGCCAGAGGCAGCTGCCAACACAATCAAATGAGGTTTTCACACTAATGGGAGCAAAAAAAAAAAAAAAAAGGATGGGAAAAAAAAAGCGGAAAGAAAAGAGGCAAAAGGTGAAGGGAGAGAAACAGCATCAGCAAATCCCGGCGAGGTGAGTGAAGGACTCGGAAGGCACAGGCTGGATGGGGATGGCGCTGCCTTGTGCGGGTTTCTCCTGCCCTCTAGCTCCGAGCGGAGCCGGGGCCGCTGCCGAACCCGCCGGAGCTTTTCATGCCGGGAGATGGGGAAGAGGCACAGGAGCATCGGGGCTTCCCGGTGCTCAAATCCCACCAACCAGCATCCAGCCTGCAACAGCCGGATTCCAGCATTCCCTTTACTTTCACAACAACGACAACAACCGACGTAGGAAGATGTTGGCGAAATGATGCTTAAAAAACAGGTCGCGCGTTCGCTTCTCAGGCAGGGAACGGCCGCTCTCGGGGGGCTGTGCCCCCGGGGGGTACTCACTTGAAGAAATCCTCCTTGCAGTAGACGCTGCCGGCCCGGGAGAAGCAGCGGTCGGCCAGCTGCATCTGGCAGTCGGCACACTTGAGGCAGGAGCTGTGCCAGTGGCGGTCCAGGACCTTGAGGATGAACCTGTCCACGATGTGCTGGTTGCAGCCGGCGCACTGGGGGATCTCTGGGCAGGGGGGAGAGGGATGGAGAGAAGAGCAGCGTCAGCCCCTGCAGCCCCCTCAGCCCCGCCTGGGCACATGTACCAGGGCTTTGTGGGGTGAGGAGCTGCCAGCCCTCGACTCGCTGTTGTCCCAGCACTGCTTCCTTCGCAGTCCTTTGCCAAAAACCTCTGGGACAGCAGAGCCCGCGGCCCCACCGGCTCCACTGGACACAGACACACACACGTGATGCTTTCCCCTTCTGCACCCCGCTTTTCAGACCATGCCCTGCTCCCTGCCAATCTCTTCCCCTGCCTACCCCTCTGAACGGCATCCCACAAGCCCCAAACACACCTTGTTGCTCCCCATGGGGTAGGGGGTTCAGCGGTGGGGCCCCAGCTGTGACCCAGGGGTGCAGGGGGTCCACCTGCACCCCACCATCACAGGCTGTTTCAACGTGGACAAATGTCCCTTCCCCTCCTCTCCCTCTGCATTCCGAGGACCATGAGCCACTCGTGCTGGCGCCTCCTGCAGGTGCCCAGCACCACATGCCTTTGCATCCCCCATGGTCCAACATCCCTTTGGACCCCGGTCTTCCTGTGACAGGGACAGCAGTTTTCACCCCACTTTCTCCCATCCATCCAGTGTTAGAGATTCCTGTCACTGGAAAATGGGGGCTGAAGCAAGGCCAAGCTGGAGCAGAGCAGCAGTAACCTGGGATATCAGGTCTAGCCCCATCCAGCCCTCCCTACACCCAGACTCTCACACTGTGGGAAGATGCTTGGAGAAGGAAGGCTCTTCCTATGGCAAGATGTATCCCTGGCCATCCAGATTCCTACACAATGTCTGCCTACAGATGTCTGCCTTCCATACACCTGGAGAGCTGGATATTTCTGTCTCTCTCTGCCCATAGGAATAAATGGGATGTACCAGCAAGAGTCTACAGGAGCATGTTCCCAGTAAAAGCCAAGCACATGAAGCTGACCCACATGCGTGAAAGGAGATGGATTTGAGGGGGGAACCCACCACCATGCCCACAGCAGGAGAGATGGTTTGTACAAGGGCTGTTCCCTCCCCAGCCTGGAGCTGCTGGCAGACAATTTCGATGAGGAAAAGGGGGAATTATGCTGCTCCACATGCTAGGGAGGCTTAGGAGGGGCTGGGTTGTCCCCATTCGGAGTGGCACAGCCGGGCTGTAAAGGATAAGGGATCGGAATGGCAGAGGAACCGGTCCCCAGGCATGGGGGGGTCGGTGGAGGGGGAGCTTCTGGCCTGGGTGCAACCAGGAAGGGAAAAAGGGGAATAAAAAAGGGAAAAGGGAAAAGATGCCAAAAAAAAAAAAAAGGAAAATACTTTTTAAAAAGGAAAAAGGAAAAAATATTAGGGAAAATATATTTTTAAAAGGAAAAATGTGAAAAAGGGAAAATATAAAAAAGGAAAAATATATAAAAAGAAAAAAGATTGAAAAAAGACCAAGATAAAAAAAATTGAACAAAATAAAACGGAAAAAAAAACACGATAAAAGAGAAAAAAGAACAAGATTTAAAAAAGGAAAAAATAATTTTAAAAATGAGAAAGATAAAAAGGGAAAAAATTAAAAGGAAATATACTTCAAAAGGGAAAAGATTTTTAAAAGAAAAAAAATTTGCAAAATGGTAAAAAAAGGAAATGGAAGGAAAGAGGGAAGAAAACGGGAAAAGGAAAAATAAAGGAGAAAACAAAAAAATGGGGAAAAAACCAAAAAGGAGAAACGAAAAAGCATGAGAGAAGAGAGAAAAGGAAATAAATGAGACAAGGGAGGAAAAGAGAATAAAAGAAAAAGGGGGAAAGGGAAGAAAGAGGAAGGAAAGTAAAATGAAAAAGGGGAAATAAGAGAGAAAAGAGGGGGAGAGGAAAGAAAGGGAAAAGAAGAAAATTAAGGAGGGAAAGGAGAAAAAGAGCACAGGGAATAATGATGTTGGTCCAGCCTCAAACAACATTATTTCCAAACCCTTTGGGGTCCTGACACGGACCTCACGTGAAGGCAGCTTATTTCATCATTCCCCACCTTAGACACTCACAATCCCAGTGCCCTTCACACCGCACTTATTGCTGCCATTTAAGTCTCCGCCGCGTTAACAACAGCAGAATAAATGTAAAAAAAACCCCAAAATTTCTACAGCTTCTCTAGGTCCCTCTTTCTCTTCCCACTCTGAGAACACCTGGATGCTCCACTCCCCTCCCTCCACCAGCCACAATTCCCACACTGGGTTTGTTAAATCTGGTTGGGAGCGATGCGAGAGCCGCGGGCACCGGCGATGGCACCAGCTCAGCATCAGCCCCAGAGAATCCCTCTCGGTCATTTCGTGAACGCCTGTGCACCTTTCGGAAACACGTTTTATATATAAATGATTATTTATATAACACGTGCGTGTGTCTATATGCACACATCCTACTTGTATATATACACACACTCACAAGCCAACAAGCACCTTTCTCCTCCCTAAAAGCACCAACACGGCTCAACTTCAACAGGCAAACAACTGCAGCCAATAACACGATATCTCCCTTCAAATTTCCAGCAAAAACAATTTTTTTGAAGAAGAAGAGACCGATTTTCCTTCCAATCTCGCTGCAGATGTACAGCACCAACCCCATGCACACCAGTCTGTGTGTGCAATGATGTCTGTGTGTGCACGCAGAGGGGTAGAGCTCGCACCCACTTGGCTGCTTTCCCCCGTGCATCATCATAATAATAGTAATAATAATAATAACAATAATAATAAAAATAAAAAAAAAGAGGGAGCTTCCAGGGGAACCAGGGGATGTCCCAATCAGCCTGCTGGTTTGCAGAGAGAAAACATCTTAAATTCAAGCCCCGCGACCTGCTTTGTGCTTTGCAACGGGCGCAGCTGCCTCCCTGTCTCGCATTTACTGCACTCCTTTCCACTAAATTATTTGATAGAATAGGAATAAAGTTAATGGATATAATTGATACAACAGGAATGACGCCCCCTCCCCTTGCCTGCCTTTGCCCACCAGCACCCTCGGGCTGGCTCTGAGCGCAGGGTGGTTTGCTCGATGCTCCTGGGGTGGGGGGGACACAGAAGCGGCGGTCCCCTCCTCTCTACCCCGGGACCACCCCAGGGATGCAGCATCCTCCGTACAAGGGGAAGGGGGGGCAAATTTGGGGGTCACCTGTGCATCCCTGCCTCCCGGCGGCGGCGGGATTTGGCCGTATCCCATTAAACCCCGTGGGCAGATCTGCAATCCCCCGCCTCCCCACGCAGCCTCCCACGCACCGGCACCCGAGCCATGGCCTGGCAGGGCCCCCACGCCCCCGCCGGACCGTGATTTATTAGCGGCGGGTCCATCCTCCAGCCCCATCTCTCCCCGACGGGAAAAATTAAAGAAACAACGACGGAAACGAAACCAGCTCGCCGGTGGCCTCGATAATCCCTCGGAGCGCAAAAAGCCCCCTGAAACTGAGCGGGGAGCGGGGGGGATGAGGGGGCAGCGGCGGGGGGATGCGGTCCCCGGTGCGCCCCCCAGCCCAGCCCCGTCGGGCACCGCGCTGCCCAACCACCCCCTGCTTTTGGGGTCTGTTTGGTTGTTTTCAGGGGAAGGGATGGTCACCAGAGGATGCTGCAGAAAGGGTGCCCGGGAATGCGGGCGGAAAACCGGAGCACAAAGGCGGCCCAGTTCCCCCGGTACCGGACACGGAACCCAAGCAAAGCACCAGATCGGGGAGTCCTTAAAAAGTCTTTCTGCGGGGAGGAAATCTCATTCCTTCACATGCAAAAAACCCCTCCAATTCATTTCTCTGCTGCGGGCAAACGACTTTCCCAGCGGCGATTAATCACTCCCCCCGCTCCAGCCCCTTGGCCAGAGCCTGCCGGCACCCGGGCACCGTTCCCACAGGCTTTGGCACAAGTTTTGACTTCGGTGAGATTTGCAAAACAATATTCATAAATAATATTCGGAATTTTATTTTTAACAATCCCGTCTGCAAGGCTGTAGCTAGGTCTGTCGGGGGGAAAGTGGGGGGGGGGAGGGCTGTCTCCCCAGAATCCTGCAGAAGGGGATGTAAAAGAGGATGCTGTAGGACACAGTCTCTGCTAAAATAAGGTGGTTAAACAGAGAAGAAAATCTGCGATTTAATAGTGATTAGAAATTTAAATGTCACGGATTTTCCTCGCACATACGATGAAATATCGAGGTGCTGATGGGGCCTGGGGGGAGAGCCCGGTTCCCCCTTGGGAAAGGGTCCCTTGCCCAGGCGCAATTCCCTTTGGCCCAGAGGGGGCTGTGTACTCTGCAACTGGGGCAGGATCAGGCCCCGAAGATGTCACGACATGAAAGCAGGTGGCTCGGAGCTGGCAGCGGCCACAGGGCTCGGGCTGGGACAGCGGGAGAACCAGAGAACGATGGAAACTTTTACAGCCTCCCACCCTCATCTATTTTTCTTCTGCCACTATTTTTTGCACTTGAATAAATGATGATAATAATAATATAATAACAATAATAGAAATAACAGTAATAGCAGTAGTAATAATAATAATATCTCGTTGGATTCTTTCCTGCTATTTGCTGACATCCATCACTCAGTACAGGAATGGCAATGTCACGGGCAGGGGAGTTTGGTGGACCCCAAAAGGGCCAAACCAGGGAGCTGTGCTGGGGCGATGGTGCTCCAGAGTGATTTAAGAACCTCATTTCTCCCTAAATCGGGGGGGCTCCGAGGCCACAGAAGTGACCCTGCGGATGGGAACCCCGCAGGGGTGGGACAGACCCCTGGCTGTCCCCATCTCTGTCCCTGCACCTGCCCCGGCTCTGTGCTTCAAACCGGGATTTTTCTTCCTCTCTGCTGCGGTGAAATACGGCTATAGGGGCCCTCTCGGAGCCCAACAACAGGACCAAAACGGGGGACAACGGGGACAGGCACGCCCCCCAGCAGGATGGGGACCTGCCGCCAGCAGCCTCGGGCAGGGGCACCGGCCTCGCTCCCCGGCCGAACACCCACAGAAAACGAATTACAGCCGTCCGGGGGGCTGCGGGCCGGTGCAGGGCACGGAACGGCGGGGGGCAATGGCGAGAGATGGGGGGAATCCTGGTCCTGAGCGAGCAGGGGGCAGGGTGCGCACACCCCCGTTATCCCGTGTGTCCCCCGAGATGCGGCCGGACCCGGCCGGGCTGTCCCTGGGATCGGTCCCATCTCGCTTCCCCCCCTCTCCGAACTCTTCCCCCCTCCCCTCAACTTTCTCGATGTCGCTGGGGGGGACTGAGCATCGCCCGACTGCCACCGGCCGGGTCTCCCCTCCGGGCCCGCAGGGACGTGGGAACCGTTTGGAAAGGGAGACAAAATAATAATAATAATAATAATAATAATAATAATAATAATAATAATAANNNATAATAATAATAATAATAATTGCTCGCCCGCGCACTGGCCAGGGCCGCCTCCCACCACGCATGGGGGGCATCCCCCCCTATAGGACAGGGGGGGCTGACGGCCCCTATAGCTCTCACCCTATGATTTTCTATGCCCTGCTCGGGTCCATCCACCTGTGGGTCCGTCAGCCCCTGTGTGCACACACACACAAACACGTATCCTGTATTCGCCCCCAGGAACACGCTCCCTGGAGCCGCTTTTTGGACAGACACGGCGTGTCCGGCCGGGCTCGCCATCCCGGTAACCCGCACGCCACACCCGCAGGTCCCCTCCGACCGCCGCCGTTCCCTGCCTTGTCGCGATACACGATAT
>WBMV01001020.1:96709-112840 GCA_013396655.1 Campylorhamphus procurvoides
GGGTGTCGTGCGCGGCGGGCCGGGGGTGCGCGGGGACGGGCGGGGATCGGGCCCACGCTCACGCAGACACACAGACACACACACACGGACACACGGACACACACGGACACCCGCACACGCCCCCGGAGCCGCGGCCACGCCGTGCCCCCCGTCGGGGCCGGGCCCGCATCGCCCCGCACGCCTCCCGCCCCCCCGGAGCACCGCTCGCCCTTCCCGTACGCTCCGAATTTTCACGTCCATTAACGGTGCTACACGCTGGGGATAAAAAATGAACGGGAAAGGCAGAGCCGGGAGCGACCGGGAGCGGAGGCACCTGCCCACCCGCAGGGCGCTGCCCCGCCGGCCCCTGCCCCTCTGCGGCACGGAGCGAGGAAAGGAGAGGAGAAAATGGTCCTTACGTTGCACCGGCACACCGAGGATCTCGGGAAGCCCCTTGACAGCCCCTTCGGCAGCGAGCGCGGAGCTTTGCATCATTTTAATTGGCCCAGGGGGCGGCGGAGGGGAGCGGAGAGGGGCGGGAGAGCCACGGGACGGGCCGGGCCGGCGGAGCCCGGCGGCGGGGGGTGGCGTGTCCCGGTGCCTTGTGTGTCCCGGTGCCTTGTGTGTCCCGGTGCCGTGTGTGTCCCGGTGCCGGTCCCGACTGCCGTGTCCCGGGTGCCGTGCCCCGGTGCCGGTCCAGGTGCCGTGTCCTGGTGCCGGTGCCGTGTCCCGGTGCCGGTGCCGTGTCCCGGTCCAGGTGCCGTGTCCAGGTCCCGGTGCCGGTGCCGTGTCCCGGTCCCGGTCCCGGTGCCACCTCCCATTCATTCCCCTGCGGGGAGCGCGCCTGACGTCACCGCCCGCAGGGGGGCGGGGGCGGGGCGGGGCGCCCGCAGCCAATCAGCGCCCTCGCTGCGCCGGAGTGGGCGTGGCCTAGAGGTGACGGGCGGGGCTTCGGCACTGGGGCGGGGCCTGCGGGGAAGGGGCGGGGCCTCGGGGCACCCCGCGGCCCCCGGCGGCTGTCGCGACATAGCGCTGTCGCGACATAGCGCTGCCAGGGAGCGCTGTCCGGCGGTGCCATTGGTGGGACACGGCGGAGAGCCAAGGGCCGTGGTCTCTGCTGTCGCGGCTCAAGGACCTTCTCACCCTCCATGGAAGGCGCTGGGGTGCCCCCATTTGGGGTGTCCCCAGTTTGGGGCGTCCCCAGTTTGGGACACAGAGCTCCAGCCCTGCCCCTCCTGCCTCTGGGAATGGGGGCTTAGCCATGGGGGCGCCTTCCCTGGCTCCAGCGGACACCGGCACATCACCAGCATCAGCTGTTGCCCAGCGGCTGGAACATCCCGTGGCTGGTACCTCCCATGGCAAGCGCTGCTTCCAACAGGGCGCTGTGACACCCAGCTGGGAGCCCTTCCCAGTGGTGGCTCCCTCAGGGACACACCTGGGCACGGAAAGAGCCAGCGCAAGCCCACAGTGCCGCAGCACGCCCAGCTGGCTGTGGTGGCACAAGGGTGGCGATGCCAAAGCCACCGGGCAAAGGACTCAGCATGGTTACGACTTCCAGGAGGATCCCCGCGGGATTCTGCCGAAGGAAAACCCTTGGGCAACCCAACCTGTGCTACCAGCGGCAAAGGGCTGAGCAAGGGCGCTCGCTGAAACGCGGCTGAAGTGAAGGCAGAGTGGGCGCCTCGAGCATCACCCTTCCTGATGCTCACTATGTCACCGGCTTGGGGACAACAGTGCCAAACAGCCCCGATGCGTTGTGACATCCTGCTCTGCCTGGCCGAGGGGTGCTTAGGGCACCGAGCAGGGTGGAACCCCCGAGCTGGCACACGTGGCAGTGCTGGGAGGGGTGGGAGGATGGATACTCATCCAGCCACACTCAGCTCATGTGTGCCCTTTCCATGCCCTCGGTTCCACACTAAAATGCAAATTAGGAAAAGGCTTTTCCCATCTGAAAAAAAATCCGACCCACCCCCTCAGGAAACGTGCGTGTGGGAGAGGCAACTGGGAAAAAAACGTTTAAAAATATAAGTAATAAAAACAAAAAAAAATTTATTAAGGCTGATGGCTCCTTAGGGGAAAAATAAAATTTTTCTATGAGCTGCTGGGTTTTGATCCCCAAAGCTTCATTTTTACCAATTTTACCCTGTCCGGCTGGTTTCGCACCTCTGGGTGAACTCATGGTAGGAGTGAGCTCACCCCGCAGCCCACGGAGCCCCAAAATCGACTTCCCACGGCGGGGGAGGTGAAGTCCATCCCCTCGCATCTCCTCCCCTTCCCCGCTAAATCAAGCACGGGCTCTTAAGTGCATTAAGCACAACCAGCCCCCCGCCGCCCCCGGCCACCTGCGCTCCGCACCCCTTGGGACAGCGGCCACCGTCCCCCCAGTGCCCCGCCAGCCCAAGCGAGGCTCCCTGCACGCTGAAGGGCAGGTCCCCGGGGCAGATTTACGGGAGTTTAGCCGGATGTGCGGACAGACGGACAGACGGATGCTGCCCCGCCGCCTCCCTGCCCCGCTGCTTTGCATTTCCAACCTATTTCCCTAATTATTCCACCGCTGCTGGGAGTCATCCCAGTCCCCCAGCTCTCCGGCATGCTCTGATTTATCTCTCAGCCGGGATAACAGCTCCTCCCACCTTCCCTTCTCCTCGGGGAATTCAATTTTCATTCATTTTTCTGCTTTGCCAGATTGATCCAGCCCCCTCTGCCCCGCTCGGGATCACTCATGGCAGGGCTGAGCAGGCACGGGGAGTCGCACAGCGCCGAGTCTTCACCTGGGGGGAGCATCGGGGAGCTGCAGAGGGGGCTCCCACCCCTAAAAAAGCACCACACAGCATCATCCCCCCTGCTTGCTCACAGCTCACCACATCTTCCCAGCAGAGCCTTCATCCATTCCTCTCCTTGTGGTACTGCTTTGTTCCCCTCCATCCTTCCTGCTGTCCATCTGTTCCTCTTGTTGGTGCTTTTCTTGGTCTCTTTGGGGGATTTTTTAGGTCACTTCTGGGCTTTTTGGTCTCTTTTGGGTTTGCTTTCCACAGCACACAGTTATCCCAGTGCATGGGGAAGAGAGGGTGGTGGAGGTGGGCATGATCTGCTTGCCCAACAAATCCTCTCTGTGCCACCCAAAATGCTGCTGGGTCCTGGTGGTGCCCACGGAGGGAGGTTACAGGTGACAGGTGTGAAATGTCCCCTTTCAGGCTTACTCCTCCTCCCAAGGGGCAGCGCAGGAGAGCCAATGTCATGATTTTCATCAGGTTGTATGTCTGAGGAGGTGGTGGGGGTGTTCTGGCCCCGCTCAATGCCCCTCTCCTCAGCACTGCCTGAACCCCGCCTGGCCCTGCAGCCGGATGAAGACACGAGCAGCATGAGGCAACTAATGTAAAACCCACAGACGAGCAGGGATGGTGCTCCTGCACCTTCCCTACAGGGATTAATCATCAATAAAAGGCAGGGAAACCCCAGAGCCTGTGCCGAGACATGGATCCAGCCTCCCCTTGTGTGCCCCGGCCCTGGGCACGTTGGAATTGGGGCTGGTTTGGGCAGTGTGTCACCGAAAGGGACACCAGTGCACTCCTCCCTGGTGCAACAGGGGGGTTTCAAGGCAGAGCTGGGGACGGGGAGGTGTAGGGAAAACCCACTCTCGACCCAAGCTCTGTCCCCCATCAGCAAACCCCGAGTGGGTTTGGAGGTGCTGAGGAGCTGAGGCAAAATCCAGGCTTTGTGCCACCCACGCAGTGAGTTTGCCAGGTCTCAGCCCAGCCGTCAGAGTCCCCTCGTGTGACACAACCAGCTCCCCCAGCCCAAGACGGGGGACATCCTTAGAGGGAAAAAGCTGCCACAGCCACCCTTCGGTACGGGGCCACCTCCCTTCCGCAGCACCACGAGCTCCCACCACTTCCCACCTCTTGATTATCCCAATAATTACCACATCCCACATACACCTCTATTGCCAGGGGTGTCCCGGAGCGAGGACAAGCACGCCGAGACCCGGGTACTCACCAGCAGCCGGAGAAAACCTCTCCCCTTGCAGGCACGGGGCGTCGCTAATTGTAATTGAAAACTAATTGACGTTCAGCGAACCCCCGGTGATTTTATGGCCGGAGCGCTGGTGGAGAAGGCATGCCAGTGGAGAAGGGATGCCAGTGGAGAAAGGCTCTTGCCTGCGCCGAGGAGGGAAAGGGAAGAGGGGCAAGGCTGGAGGGAGCGAGCGCCGAGGGAGTGGGAAGGTGGCTGGGTGTGTGTGGGGCCGGCCACTGGCCTCGTGGAAAATTAAATTGCACTTGAGAGTAAATTGTATTAGGGAATAGCGGCCGCCTCGCGCCAGCCTGCGGCCATTTGAGTAATTAGCCCCAGGGCCCCCCCAGGGACCCCCCGGCAGTGCTGGGAAGGGGTAACCCCGTCACGGAGGGCACCTCGGGGGGCTCCGAGTGGGGACCCCCCAAGACAGCCCGTCCCACCTGTGAGTGTGGTCACAGGTTGATGCTCCCCCTGTGCCAGGGCTGGGCTGGGGGTTTGTCCCAAGGTGGCCATCCTGAGAGGGGGACACAGTGCGGGGGACACTCAGGTCTGCCGCAGCCCCCTGTGTGCCCCGGCCCCTTTGTGCCCTGCACTGGGGTTCCCCAGGTGCTGGAGGGGGACACCCAGTGCCGCAGCCGGGGAGAGCCGGGGCCGGCGGGATTGGGACTGCACCAAACAGGATTACGGAAAGTCTATTTACCAGACTCTCTTTTTCCTGCGCGCACGGAGCTTTATGCCGCGGGCCCGTCGGGGATGCTAATCTGGGCATCCCCTTAAAGCCCCTTCCGGCCGCGCCCACCTCCCCAGCCCTAATCCCGCATCCCCTCCTGCTGCAGCCCCCCGTGCACCCACCCACAGCACCCCCACGGCGATATTTGGGGGCTGAGGGAGCCGCGGACATCCCCGCATGGCAATCCCTCGGTGCCACGCAGGGGAGCAGCTGGCGGGGAGGGGGTGCACGGGGGGTTATTGATGTTGGGGGTAAAATCCCCAGGGAAATCAAGGAGAAGGAGGCAGCAGCAGTGAGACCTTCTCCATCCATCACCCGGCGGTGGGCAGGGCCGGCACCCGGCTGGGGGGACACAGCCCCCCTTCCACACCGGGATGAGACCACCGAGTACCCGACTGAGGGACATGGCCAAGGCCAAGTGGGACAGCAGTGGCAGGACAGGGGTGGCAGTGCCACACACAGCCCGTGGAGGTGTGACCACACACGGGCGTTAAAGAAGGACAGACGGAATAAGAAAATGAATTTCGAGGGGAGGGAGGGAGGAAGGGATGGAGGAGCCAGAGCTCCCGGTGCCTGTGCAGGAGCGAAGCCACCCACCCTTCTCCCCACCCTGCCAGCCCTCGCCTCCCACCTGGGCAAAGTGAAGATATCAAGAAAAAGGCTCCAAATCGGATTGACACCCCCCCTCCCCCTTAATAAAGTTTATTATCGGCCGGGCTCTAATCCTTTTAAATCCCCCACGCGGGGGGATGGGCCAGGATTAGGGGAGGGCAGCGTAATCCCAATGAATTTGTTACAGGGGGATTTAGGCAGCGCCGGGAGAGCAGATGGCCCCGGCCCCGGCTCTGGAAAACAACCATTTTCCTTAATGATTCCTAACAAGGATAAAAGGGCAGAGAGAATCGGGGACAGGCACAAGGGGCCCACACCCACAGAACCCCTGGTCCCAGGGATGCTGCCCTGTGTCTCCCTGCTCTGGACCATGGGCATGGCCAGCACTGAACTGCAGCTCCACATCTTGTGCCAACTTTTTTTCCAGCTGCTTCCTGGCCCCCCCAGATTCCCTTCCCCTCATGCTGAAAGAGGAGAAACCCTGAGCCACCCCAGCCCCAGGGACATGCCAGCTGTAGGGGGGTGGGAGGGGGCAGCTGCCCACAGGTGCATCCCAAAGCAAAAAGCAGAAAACTTCCAATAATAACTGAAAACATGTAAAGGATTTTTAAACCAAGTGCTCTTCCCAGGGTGAGGGGGGACAGGAGGAAGGGAAGTGTGCCCACATGGCAGGGACCAGCCAACACAACAGGACAGGCATCGGCAAAAATAATTTATTTCACTAAGACAAGCAGAGAACGAGCAACAGCACGGGGAGGGGGCAAGGAAAGGTGGGGGGGCCCAGGCCCCGTCCCAAAGAGGGGGGACACAACACAGATGAACCCACGACTGCCGCCCCCATCCCTCAGCCCCTGCCTGGGGGGGGTTAAACCCCCATCCTCCCGGCCCCACTAGTGGTTGGACCCCAAAGGGCTGCTCCCCAGTGCAGGACTGGGCTTCCCAATTTGAAACCAGCCCAGTCCCAGGATGCTTCCAACGGCAGCTGGGTGCCAAAACACAAACCACTGTTGGCACCCCAGCTCCTGCACGCCCAAAAACATGGCACTGTGACGTGAGAGGGGGATGTTCCAACACCTCCTTCCCACCAAAAACAGCCCTACACCCTCCACCCCTGCCCTGGGTGAGGTGACTGCCGTGAGTGGGGCAGCCCCCAAGGCGGATGTGCCAAACCCCTTCTCGCTGGGGGACAGAACGCTGTCCCAGGGGTGCTGTGACTTGGCCCACCCTCCCTGGGGACAGCCCCTGGCCGCTGTGACCCCTCTCAGGCCATGGGGAAGCCAGGGCGGCCTTTGCGGGCGCGGGTGCGGAGGCGGAAGAAGGTGTACATGCCGAGGAGGCACATGGAGGAGAGGAAGTAGAGGGCGACGCACAGGCTGATGTCCAGGCGGGAGAAGCCCAACCCAAGCACTCGAAGCCAAGGGCTCCCCCGCAGGCCTTCCCTGCCATCCTCCTCCTCCTCCCGGAGCAGGACCCCGTGTGCCCGCCGGCGCTCCCTGCCCTCCCCACCATCCCGGGGCAGGGCCATGGTGTCCCTCTTGCTGATGCGGCGCCGCCGGCCGGCCATGGCCCGCAAGGCCTGGCTCTTGAAGTGCTGCTCGCTGAAGGAGTCCAGGTCCACGATGTCCTCGCCCGCCTCCCGCAGCTTGGGGTTCAGCCGCACGATGCTGGGGCGCCGCGGCTCGGCCATGCCCGGCCGCCCCACAACCCTCGCCTCACCCTCCTCTTCCTCCACTCGAGGACCCTCGGTGCCCAGCCTGGCGCTGGTCCCCTCCCTGGGCCTGGGGATGGGGTCGGCCTCGGCGTAGTCCATGTAGATGTTGGCCGGGGAGAAGTGTGCCTTGAGGAAGGTGACCACGGCCGGCTCCTCCCAGGCGTGCACCCCCCGCTCCTCCTTGTGGCACTGGGGACACATGTCCGGCGGAGGCCACTGCAGCTTGGGGAACTTGGGGTCCTCTGTGTCACCTCCTGCAGGGACCAGAGCCAGCGAGGGGGTTACAGGGGACATGTGATGCACCCTCCCCCTGTACAGGTACAAACACCCTGGGGAATCCAGCAGCTGGGCTGGGGACATTTGGAGGAGCCATCTTGGCAGGAGGGCATGTGGAGGACCCTCATTCCCTGAGCTTCTGGGAAGCTCCCTGCAGGGAGCATGTAAGACTCAACTGTACCTCGGGGGTGGTCTGATGCTGGGTGACCAGCTGCTGTCCCCTGTGATGGGGGACAGCGGGATGTCCCCACTGCTGCACCCTGCACCCATTTGCCAGATCCATCCAGGAGCGGGGATGTTCCTCCACCTGACCTCCCTTTTTCCCCGGGGAAGATGCTCCCCCTCCCTTCCTGGCTGCCCCCCTTACCCGCCAGGCGAGCGTTGACCTCGTTGTGGTGGGACCAGAGCCAGAGGACAGCCTCTTCCCGGCTCGACACCCGGTCCATGGACTTGGCTGCCATGGCCTCGAAGTGCTCGGCACACTCCTGGCAGCCGAAGAAGTGCCGGACGTAGCAGCGCATGGTGCTCAGCACCTCCAGAGGCAGCTCTGGGGGGAGACAGAGGATGGGGGGGACAGGAGGGTGAGTCCAGACCCCACAGCACCACCAACACAGTCCCGTGGCCAAAGTGACAACCCTGCACTGTGACTCTGTCTCTCATCCCGCCTGCAAATCTTCCTCAGGGTGAGATGAAGAAGTGGGGGAACACGCCTATGTCCACATGCAACATCCGTACCAAAGCCCACCCACACACCCCCTCCCTGAGCCCCTCGTGCCCCCAGGGATGCCAATACCTTTGTCAGGGCCATTCTTGGCAGCTTGGACAGTCAGCAGGTGGAAGATGGTCCACAGCCCACAGGGGTAGCCACGGAAGTGGCGCTCGCTGCCCTGGCATCCCACCCAGGTCACGTTGGTGGGGAGCACGGAGGGGTTGGAGGCCTGGTGGACAGACAGACACGGTGTGATGGGGCTGGCAGGTACTGCCAGCTGGGGGCAAGGGGCAGGGGTAAGGAGAGCAGGGGCCAGGGTCCCCGTGGGCATCTTACATCTCTGTTATTCTTCATGGCCTCCTTCAAAACGTCACGGGGCAGCTCGGGCTCTGTCCAGTTCCTCAGCCAGCCATCCAGGGTCTGCAGGTAGGTCTGCACGCAGGGGCGCCCTGGGAAGTACTGCAGAAGGGGGAGAGGGGTGAGGAAACACAGCCCCCATCCCAGGAGCAGCAGGGCAGCCTGCAGGCACCCCCCAGCTCACCAGGACAGGCACTGGGCAGCACCAGCATCCTCTGTGTTGGAGGGCAGCAGATCCCTGGCAAGGTTTTGGTGCCTGTCTCCAAGGGGCTGGGGGTTGTGGCTTGTCCCCTGTGTGTATGTTCAGGCTCCAAACCTCATCCCCAACTGATGGAGGCAAAAAGCCACTCTGACCATAAGTCTGGCAAAGCCGATTAACAGCTGCACTTCAAAACCACTCCGGGGAGAGGGGCCAGCCCATGCCATCAATGGATGGACAGACAGAGGGACTGACCCATGGGGAGGATGAGACCAGCAGCACACAGGAAAAGTGATGGGGAAGAGAAAAGAAGGAGGGTTTTGCTAAGTCAGAGATGTTATTTCTGGGCCTGTGGGGAGTCACACTGAAAGACCCAAATTCACAGAATTCATCTGTGACCTGATTAGTTCCACTGACAAATGCTCTGTCACCCCAGCTCCTTGGACAGGAGGAGGCTTTGCCAGGAACTTCCTTGCTTTCCAGGCTGCTTTCCACGGTAGGATTTTTACCTCTCTCCTTGCCTTTAATACCTCTTGGGATTGCAACAGTTAAGGCTTGGCCCTGCTGGCTGAGCTGCCCTAGGCTGAGCCCTGGGCTGGCAGCAATCCTGGGGATGCTGCTCCGTCCTGTGGATGAGCTCGGCAATGGCAGCGCTGGCTCTGCATCCTCGGGGAAGCACCGGCACCCACCACCCACTGCTATGGCTCACCCAGGGCAAGGTTTGCAGGAAGAATTGAAAGGGGATCAAATAAAACCACGGCTGCTCCCACCACCCCGGCATTCTTGTACCCTTGGCAAGGGAGCTGGTGCAACGGGGATTTACTTCCCTAACTCTGTGGTTCTCATTAAAGGGAGAAAGAGTGAGGGTGATGGTTGGGGGCAAGCAGAGGAAGAGCCACATGAAGCTCTGAGCTGAGAACATAAGACTTGTTGCACCAGTGTCTCATGTTTGGAGCTCTTTCCTGGGAAAGAAGGCAGGGCTGGGAGCAGGGGATGTAGTGAGGGCTATGCAGGGTCTAAACTGAGTGTGAGCCCCTGTGTGACAAAGGTGGGATCAAAGAAAGTGGGCATGGCCAGGTGAAGATCTGCCACGGAGCCTGGGCTGTGATAGGGATGGGGACAGGGCTCCTGCAGACCCAGTGGAGGAAACCTCAGCCAAATGCAGCACTTGGTCACAGCAGGAAATTAAAGTGCCCTGCTTGTGCTGGCTCAAAGCTCCCACTCACTTCAGCTTCACCAAGACCAATAGAGAAGAAAAAAGGAGACCTTAAATTAGGCTCTTCCGGAGCCTGACTCAGAGTGGGAGTCCCTTTCCCATTATCAAAAGAGCCTGCAGAGATCAGCTCCTGGAGCTGAGCATCCAGATCAGAGCAACAAACCCCTGTGACCATCTCTGACACCCCAGCAGGCAACAGCCTCTCTTTTGAGAAGACCTGCTGCCTCAAAACCTCCTGTGAGTGCCAATCCTGCTCTGCTCATCAAAGCCGACACCCCACATCTTCTCTGAAACGCTCCAGCACCCCCTCTTGGCTCCTGTTCAGACTCTGGACTGAGTTTGGAGATTGACAGGGTTAGGGACTGTCTGACAGCAGCAGTACCAGGACACAGGGCTCACACCCAAGACTGCCACGCTTCGCTTCATGCGAGCACCAGGACATGGTGGCCTGTACCCTGTGCCTGCACTTCACAAACAGCTCCGTGGAGGCACGGGCAGTTCCCCTCCCCATCCCGAGGGCTCCTCACCTTCACCAGTGCAGCCACGTAGCACTTGAAGGCAGCCAGCTGTGCTCCCGACAGCGCAGAGGCACGGGCAGCCTCCACCCGCAGCGAGTAGTGCAATGCAGACTCCAGGTCAGCCATGTACAACTTGGAGCTGGGGAGGGCAGTGCGACACGAGGATCCATCAGCCCCTCCATCTGCACCCCCAGAGACCCAGCCACGGCTCGGGGTTTTCCCAGGGAAAGGCACAGACCCAGCCCTTTGCCCACCCGTGGCCAAGGCACCTCCTCCTCCTCCTCCCACCAGCCCCAGGTTCCCCAGAGCGGTGCCAGGGGGTCTGACCGGTCAGCGTGGATCCGTGGGGTCACGTCGCTCTCGTTGGAGGTGCTGGTGGTTGTGTTCAGCTTGTAGGAGCCACGGGTGATGCCCGAGAGCGTGCGCAGGTAGTAGGTGTAGAAGGAACGTGCCTCTATGTGCCTGTGAGGAGGGAGAAGCCGTGAGCACATCCCTCTTTCCTCCCAAACAGCCCCCGACCCCGAAGAGGAAGCAAAGGAGGTGAAGGCTCAGCCAGGCAGGCAATTGGACCTGGAGAATGCATGTGGGGTGGTCTGTACTCTCCACCTGCCCCAGCAGTGGGTATCCTGACACACAACCTGGAGCAGAGCTGAGACCCGTGGCAAGGGGATGGCTCAGTCACAAGCCATTTTCCCTTCTGCTGGCTCCAGGCAGGGCTGGCAGTCCTGTTCAGTGCCCACCAGCAACCCCCTGCCAGCCTCCCCAGCCCAGCCACTGCCTCCTTCCTTCCTTCCTAATGAACTTCCCAACAATTGCAAAGGAGCACAGAGAGATGGGGCACACGCCTGGCACCCCACCAGCATTCCCAGACCCACCCTGCCATATCCCATACTCACACGGGCAGGCGGGAGAACGAGCCATTGCGGAGGAGCAGGTACCCAGAGGGGAACGTGGTGACCCCAAACTTCTTCACAAGCTCCTCCTCGCTGCTCAGCACCCTCCTCACTGACACATTCTCGTACTGCAGCATGTCCAGGGCCACCTGCAAGCCCCAGGGTCAGATGTGGGGGCAAAAGGATCCCCAATCCCACCAGGGGCACCTGCTAAGCCACATGCAAGCTGAGCAGGGAGGCTGCCTGGAGAGAAATTCCCTGCCAAAAGCACCCAGGAGTTATCAGGCACCAGGGACACGGGCTCCAAGAGACATGGGGCATAAACACAGCTACACCCACCTCTCTGCCCACGAAGGAGTTGCTCTTCTCGAAGATCAGCGCCAAGTACTGGTCCTTGTTCCTCTGGAAGAAGGTGTGAACCTCCTCCACGCTGCGAGAGAGAGAGGGACAGCAGCAGGTGCCTTGGTATCAGCAGGATGCTCTGCCCTCCTGCTTACAAGGATTGGGAGCTGGCAGGGAATGCTGGGGCAGGTTCAGCCCCACTGAGCCAGCAGTTCCTCCCTGCTGAACTTTTCCAGACCAATTTTCTGCTCTGGTTCACAGGCTTTGAGAAAACCCACCTGGGTTGGCCAAGGAGGTGGAAAACAAAGCACAGGAGGGGGAACACTCGCCCAGGGGGAAAAACAGCAGTGAACCTGCACCAGGGCTGGTGGGTTTTTTTGGCTAGGACACAGAGGCACCAGAGACCTGAAGCAAGTTCCTGGCTCAGCCATTGCTTTGGGAATCCAAGTGCTCTGTCCCAGGACAGTGGACCAACTGCCTTCGTCTGGCAAGGACAACTCAGATCCCAACAAAATTGTACAGAATCAAGAAAGCCCTTTATGGGGACAGTAAAAAGTTCCTAGTGGCAGAAACCTCACTCAGCATGGCACGGCACTGCCATGTCCCCAGAAATTGCTTGCTCTAATTGAGGCTGATGAGCAGGTTTGTGAGGAGCTGCAACAACATGGCCCACCTCATCTGGGCCATGCAAATGGCTCTACCTGGCCAGGTATGTGTCGTCTGTGCCTCCCTGGGTGGTGCAGTGGCTGCTCCATGCTCAGTTTTGGTTCAGGATTCCCCAAGAACCCTGCTCCCCATGGGCCAGAGGCCACCAAAGCCACCCCCACATCCCAGTGTCCCTACCTCGCCGGCTCCAGCGGAGGACAGGCAGGGGGCCAGGAGTCCTGGCTCTGCTCAAGGTTGGTGATGATGGCATGGCGCAGCTCCTCCACAGTGGCACTGGGATCTGCAGGAGGACAGGATGCCAAGGGGTCAGCCCTGGGGATGCCAGTCCCATGGGCTGAGCCAAGGGGAGCTGTTTGGGGCTGAGCCCCAGCTCAGGCTCCCTGATATCCCAATGCATGGGGGGTGGGGGCAGCAGGGATATTGATACCCAGGGTAAAAACCCTCGTGGCCCTGAATACTCACTGGTAATCCTTATCCCATCCTCTGCCTTGTTGCTAAAAGCTCTGAAGAACTGAAAGGGAACAAAAAACACAAAGGGAAGCTGGAATGAGTATCTGGAGTGGGACAGGGAGGCAGTGCAGCCCAGCAGGCTGAGACTGCCCAGAGACCAGCTTTGCCTCAGTTTCCCCACAACACTGCAGCACATCAACTGGCACCAGCCACCACAGAGGGAGCTCCCAGCTGTGTTCCCATCTTTTGGGGCATCCCCAGTGGGGAGAGATGCAGGCATGGGCTGGGAGACTGCCAGCCAAGGGCTGAGCACTGGCAGGGAGTGGGGCAGGTGTGTCCAGGGGTCCCATGGAGGCACTGTAACCTTCCCAGTCCTGGAAGCCACTGTCTCTCTGCTCCAGAGCTCTGAAAAAGCAGGTGAAATGGGTTTTCCCCACTCCTGGCCTCCCACAGGGGCTCCACTGCCCACAGTACAGCCACAGCAGCAACACCAGGTTGCATCAGCCAGGTGTTTGCTTTGCAGGCTGGGCTGGGAGCAGGGACTGTTTGCAAAAGGTGCTTGTCAGGGACATGGGATGTGAAGCAAGTGACTTCTTGACGTGGCCACATCAGACACCTCCCTGCCCTATCAGATGTTTCCATCAGTGTCCCACAGCAAATGGGTACTAGGTGAGACCCCAGGGCAGGGCTGGGGCCAAACCAACTTGCCTGGAAAAGCACCAATTCTGACCCCACTTTGAACTAACCTGGAAGCTGAGACTGAGGGCATGTCTGATAAAACCTTTATCCCTACCTGTTCCATCTCAAGGCAATCCTGGCTTTAACTGCCAGGTTTAGCACCTGGAAGTGCTTTGGTTTCGCTGCTTGTGTTGGAGCAAGGCTCTGTTTGCAGCGGGAAGTGCTGCAAAATGGTGTATTGACAGAGCTAAAGAGCTGGGCACAGGCCCAGCAGGAGGGGTGGCACCCTGCCAGCCACCACAGGAGGCTCCCAGGAGACACAACCTCCTGCAGCATCCCTCTGCCCTCCTCCAAAACCTGTGCCTGCATCCTCTCTCTGCCCTCTATCAGCCTTGACTGGGCATTTCCAACTCAGGATTCAGACTCTCCCCCATCCTAGGGCAGATCTGGCCTCTACATTTCACCACGAAGCAGCATTTTGGTTTTCCCCCCTCCTTGTTGCTCCATCACCCAGCAGTTGTGCTGGCTGCAGCCCAGCCACAGCTATGTCTTGGGGAAGGGCAACACAGCTCCAGCCTGCAAAGCCCCAGAGGGAGTATTTTGGTGCAGTAGCCCTGTCAGTCTGATTGAGCAAGAGGGGGACAGGCCAAAAGGCAAAACACAGTGAAACTCAAGTGCCCAGCACACACAGCCCTCACCTTCATGGTGGGGAAGCCGGTTATCCCAAAGTCGGAGCATACTTGCTGATTGTCCTCATCAGCACAGTCGATGGCTGCCAGGATCACTGCAGGCCTCCACTCTGGGGGGGACAGAGGATGAGGTCAGCTCAGCTCAGCCCCTCCCTGGCCCCAAAATCCGCCCTGCTCCCAACAGCTGCTGCCCAGACAGCAGCCATCTCCTGCTGTGCCACTGGCACAGATCCCCCTGTCCCCAAATCACTGCCCACCCCCCGCAGGACACCAGCCAATGGTTTCCAAGCCCAAACACGGTCTGTGTTGGTGTGTGTTGCCCTACTTTTCGGGCGGTAGGAACACAGGGACAGCCGTGCGAGGCGGGACCCGGCTTTGCAAGCCCTGCCCTCGCCAGAGCCGGAGCTCTGCCCGACGGTGCCTGCCCAGCTGGTTCTGCCTGTCCAGCTCCTGCCCCAGCTCCCGGGAAGAGGCCACCAGGAGAAGGAAAGGGACGGCAAACCGCAGCTCAGGGAGAGCAAGGAACGCGGGCTCCAGCCTGTCTCACCCCAGTCCAAGGGCACAGCTGATAACCGAGGGGGACCAACCCAAAACCAGCAGCCAAGCCAAGGCACTGCAGCAGAGCCCCCTCAGTTTCCAAGCACCCACTCCCCTTTTGTGATTCTCCCCACCGAGGATTCTCCCCGGGGTAAAACAGATGAAGAAATGGGGGCACGGAGGTATTTTAAGCAGCTGACTCTGAAAATCAGCAGGAAAATGGAGATTAAAGCTCTGAAATGGCTTCTTTTTAGTGCGAAGGACACAAGCTGGAGAATGCCCGGCCTCTCCTTAGACCGGGACAGGGAGGGACACGGTGTCAGCACATGGATGGAGCCCGTGCTGAGGATGCTGGAGGTGGGGACCTGCTGGGACCGTGCTGTGTCTCAGGTGACAGGGCAGGTGAGCTGCTTCCCACTGCCCCGGCCCCCGTGGCACAGGAGGGCTGGTGACAAGCCCTGCTCCTGAAGTCACCCGCACGTGGTGCCCGCGGGTCACGCTGGCATCCTCCCCGTCCAGCCCCCTCCCACGGCAACCCACGCGTGGGAATGGCAGCGAGGATGCCGAGCAGCACGGGCGGGGGCGGCTCGCCCATCCTGCCTCCACGGGCAGAGAGCATCCTCAGCCCATCCTCCTGGAGCGGGATGCTCTTTGCTTTGGAGAGGGGAGCTCCTGCTTTGGAGAGCGGCCAGGAGAGCCGGCGTTCCCCCCGCGGGGCCCGGGCACGCACCCCATTCCTCACATCCTGCCCCGCTGGGGAGCGCTGACGGCATTCCCTGGCAGGGACGGCATCCCCTCGGAGGGACGGACGGGATGCTCGCCCTGACTCACCGGGCAGCGACCGCGCCGTGTCAATTAGGGCAATAACAGGGATGCCGCGGGAGGCAGGATGAGACCCGGCAGGATGAGGGGCACAGCAGCAGCGGCGTGTGCTGAGTCCCCAGGCAGGGCTGAGCACCAGCCAGGCCGGGCAGCCAAGTCAGAGCCGGGAACACGGCACAGCACCCTGCCATCCCCATCCGTGCAGGGCTCAGGGAGGGTCTGGGGGGCACCAGGACCACTCCATAGCCGGGGTGGGCTCAGCATGGGCTTCTCCAGGCTGAAAGGGTTCCAGGGATGCTGCTAAAACAGGCCTGGATATCGTGGGGAGGCCGTGGGCACCGCCGGGGGGGGGGNGGGATTTTGGGGTGCTGATGGAGGGTAGGGCAGGGAGGACTGAGGGGTGCTGAGGGATGGGGAGGGTGCGGAGGGGATGCCGACAGGACCGAGGATGCAGGGCCAGGGATGCAGGGAGGGTTTAGGAGTGCGGGCAGAGAGGAGGAGGAGGATGCTCGGACAAGGAGGCAGGAGGGCTTTAGGGGCGCTGATGGGAGGGTCGGGGGGCACAGGGAGGATCTAGGGATGCTGACAGGTGAAGAGACAAGGGATGCAGAGGGAATTTAAGGGCGCAGGGGAAGATACGCGGGGGCTTAATGGGGGTGCTGATGGAAGGACTCAGAGACAGGAATGTTCGGGGGGGACGGTGGGAGGATGCGAGGGAGACAGGAGGAGGATG
>WBMV01001020.1:113525-187484 GCA_013396655.1 Campylorhamphus procurvoides
AGAGTTCCCCCCTCCCCTCGAAGCGCCTTCCCCTCCCTGCAGTGTCACCCTCCCGCGAGGGGACACATGGCATTAAATTGACAACACTCTGATGAGTGGGGCAGACCCCAAATCTGCCCCCTCAAGTTTCCCTCATCCCAAAGGCCCCCCATATCACGGGGGGCGGTCCTCAATAACTCCCCCGACCTACCCTCAGCGACCAACATTGCAGAGGGGGAGTCTAATACCCCCCATAGCCCCTCCACAGCAGGGGAGCCCCCAAATACCGACCCAGTTTAACCCCTGTGCCCTCCCAACACGGGGGAGCCCCCCAAAAAGCCCAGCAGGGCCTCCCCTTGGCACTGCCCCATCACAAGGAGGGGGGGCCTCAATACACCCCCAACCCCTCTTTGGCACCCCCAAATCACAGGGGGCCCCCCAATAACCCACTCAGCCCCCTTTGGCACCCCCAAATCACAGGGGCCTTCCCCAATGACCCACTTAGCACCCTTTGGCACCCCCAAATTGCAGAAGTGCCCCCAATTTCCCTTCAGCCCACCCCTTCCTTGCCCCCACATCATGGGGGAGCCCCCAGTACCCCCTTCAATGCAGTGTTACCCTCCAGTGAGAGGGCAGATGGCATAAAATACTAAAATTCAGGTAAAGCAATGAATGCCCAGGTAGGTGATGGAGTCACCACCCCTGGAAGTGTGCAAGGAAAGACTGGACATGGCACTCAGTGCTCTGGTCTAGGTGAGGTGGTTGTGTTTGGTCACAGGTTGCACTCGATGATCTCAGAGGGTTTTTCCAACCCAACTGATTCTGTGATTCCATAATGGCAAAGGTGGCTGATTCAGCCCCAAAACCCACGGTGCCACCATTATGGGCAGTGTCTGACACCAGCTGGTGTCACTGGGCACCACCCTGTGGGATGGGGAACCAGAGACCCCCCTCCCCTTGCCCAGCAAGGGTACCCAGTGACACCCCCAAAATCCAGCTCCTACATCCAAAATAAGCAGCCTTCCACCCCCCGTGGCCCCTTCAGGGGGAAATGGGCTCAAACTGAGTGTAGGTTTAGACTAGAAAATGCAAAATCTTCCCTGTGAGAGTGGGCAGGCCCTGGTACAGGTTGGGCAGAAAAGCTGTGGCTGCCCCTGGATCCCTGGGAGTCTCCAAGGCCAGGTTGGATGGGGCTTAGAGCAACCTGGGCTAGTGGGAGGTGTCCCTGCCCATGGCAGGGGTTGTCCCCAGATGTTCTTTAGGGCCCCTTCCAGCCCAAACCACTGTAGGACTCAGTGATTCCATCCTCCCGAGCCGTGCCTTCGCTCACGCACACACCCACGTCACCAGCTCCCAGGAGGAAGGTGCCCGCTGCTCAGAGCCCCGGGGCACCACAGGGGTGGACACAGCCCCAAAATCCACCCCTCCGCTCCCTCCCCAGCCCCCGAGGCCAGGGAACCCCCAGCACAGGGGGTGCTCATGGCTGGTGAGCGCTGGCTGCTGGCTCCCAGGAAGGACATTATCCATGCCGGGCCCCACCTAGGTATTTTAGGCGGACTTGCCATGCTAGAAAAACAAGCCTGCCAGAGCCAAGCCTTGCCGGGGCAGCGGAGGGCAGGGGCTCCACAGTGGGTTCAGCCCCAGGGAGCGATAGGGCCCCTGAGACAGCCCAGCTGGGAGGGATGGAACCTCCAACCTCGGACACAGCCCATGGGATTGCTCCCACCCATCTTCTGCGGGTCCAGGCTGATGGGAACGGGCAGAAGATGATCTGCTCCAGCCCTGCCAGCTGTAATTAAAGGCTTAAGAGATTATCACACCTCGCTATCCAGCCGGGATGGAGACACACACAGCCTGGCCGGTGCAGGGCTGCTCTGAAAGGTCGTCCCTCGCTACCGACCTTGCTAGGACTTGTCTTCATCCAGCTGGTGATTAAAATGCAAAATTCCCCATGTTTAAGGATGTCATCACCGTTATCTTACCCTGGGTCAAAGCCTTTATTGTCAGGGCTCATCAGCTTGATTAGGTTATAAAGGCGAGGGAGAGGTGCTCAGCACCAGTGTAATTGCCAGCATCCTCCCCATCCAGCTCACCCCTTCCTCCGAGGCAGCCCAAATTCCTTGGATCCTTTTTTTAGATGCAAAAGCAGCGCCTAACCCGAAGGTGCAGGGGCAAGAGCCCACACCCCAGGGCTCCGGCTCCTTTTGGGGTGAGCCACGGCATTGCTCATCCACCAGAGCCCCGGGGTGGGGATGCTCCTGCTTCCTGCAGGGACTGCCCCTCACCCTACTGCCCAGCTGGCACGTCCCATCCCCACGGCTCCCCAGGTAATAGCCTCCTTCAGCAGGACGGGGTGGAGTTTCCCAGGCACAGGCTTGCCCCAAAAGCCTTTTTTTTTTCCCTTTTAACGCTGCCACAAAGCAGGAGAGGAGGCTTTTCTTCCACCTCAAACTGTGAAGAGACGAATTTCCATTGCAGAACACCCTGAGACGGGGCATGGAAAGTCACAGATGAAGCAGAGATTTTGAAACAACCCTTTTTAAGATGGGTTTGAGGGTAACTAAGATGAACTAAAAGCAATCAAGAAGAAGTCTGGGGAGGTTTTAGAGACATTCTCCCAGCACCATCTGCCTTTTTGTCCTCTCTGGCTTCCAGAGGAGCCTGCGGGCAGCAAAGCCATGGGATGGGTGCTGGGTGATCATGGATGCCCAACTGCAGAGCCCCAGCCAGCCCCAAAGCCCAATTTTAGGCTCCCATGGCCCACTTGGTTTTCACAGCAAAGCCCTCAGTGCCCACCTCGCCATCCTTGACTTTGGGAAGGGTTGTGCTTTGCTCCTACACAGCAAGGCCACAGGCCAAGGATGACCATAGAGTTTCCCCTGCTGCACAAGCCTCTGTGCAGTGGCTTTAGTTCATTAAGCTCATCAGCTCTAAAATCTCCTTTCCCAGACTAACACCCAGCAGGAACCTCCTTGAAGTCAATGAGGCGTGGGCAACATCAACAGGCTGAGAGCCTCAAAGGCCGCCACGATCTCACCAAAATCATCTCAGCCCTGCAGAACTTGTTTTGTGCACCCAAAAATGGATTGTTTTCACAGACAAAAAGCTACTCAGGTCGCTTCTGTGCTGGGTTAGGGAGGGGAGGAGGAAAAAGCAGTTGGGTTTTATGTATTCAGCCCTGGAAGGGATGGAAAGGACTACGTTTCAGAAAATGGAAAAAGGCTTTTATTGTCCACTTTTAAAAGCATGAATCTGCCTACAAAATACCAAGAGCTCCAAATGGCCAGGTGAGCTAACCCAGAACCTTCTTGCTCCCCTTTAGTTGTGAAGGTGCAGGGCCAGGGAGATCCTGAAATGGACTTTCTTCCTTGAAAATTAAAGAACACGTTCCTACGTAATTGTGTGATTCCAGGAACTGACTCCAAGGAAAACACGCAACCAATGCAAGACTCATGGTACAATCATGGCATCCCCGTCACCCGGCACTGGCATTTTGGAGGCTGCTCAGAGAAGTTTGCACCCAACTCCCCTACAAGCACCTTGGAAACACCAGGTGCAGAGGAGGCTTTTCCTCTCTCTCCAGCTTCACAAGATGGGGGTGGTGGACACAGTGGAACCCTCCTCGACCTGCCCACGGCACTGCTTAAAGTGCAGTCCTTCTGTAAATAAAAGAAAAAGCCTCATTCTCCCAATTAGGGTCTCAGAGGGCGAGTGGAAACTCCTGCCCCCTCCCCAGCATTCCAAACTAGGTGGCACTTTTTCCACTGGTGGCACAAGTCACACCTCTGCTGAGACGTGGCTTCAGACAAGACCTTTGGCAGCATCTGCAGCACAGTCCTGCCAGCTTTGCCAGGACAGGGAATAACACACGGAGTGGATGGGAACCCTGACTGCTTCTCACACCCTGACACCTGCAAAGCCCAGGAAAGCCCCTTGTAGCCCCCGCTGGTAGCCGGGAATTGCTCACTCCATGAGACAGGTTTGGTCGGAAATAGTTGATTTCTACCTTTCAAGCCCAACCAGCCTGTAATAACAAGAGGCACAAAAGCAAATCCGGGGTGCATTCTCAGGATGTGACGAATATGTTCACGTAGTTTGCGTCTGCAGAGAGACTGCAGCAGTACCAACCTCCCTGCTATTCACCCTCTGCTGATTCATCCCTGCTCTGAAGGATGGCAGTGATGCTGCCCTTGCTCTTTCTGGAGGAACCTGGGGGGCCCACGAGGAACTGGCATTGTGGTTGGTATATCTGGGTAGGAAATGTTTTACTTGCAAATCTAAGCTTTACCAACAGCCATAAACAATCACCACGACCCAGGCTGCACAGAGAAGATGTTTTCCACTCCAGCTCATCTCCCCAGTTTCCAGGAGCAGATTGGAGGAGGCCACACCGCCCAGATTTGCCACATCATTATTTGGCAGGTGGTTTAATTGCAGCGCACGAAACTGAGAATACCACAGGGATGACAACGGAGCCCTCCTCTCTTGCTGTGACAGGAGTCCTGCAACGTAAGCAAGGTCTCACCTACCAAGGACTGCTGTGCCCAATCACAGGTTCCCTGAGCAGCACTGGCTCCATCACCTCTACAGAGCAGCTGGACATGGACATTGGATCAGGCTCCTTGCTGAGCTCCTCAAGTCAAGCAGCATGAAGGGTGGGATCCCCTGCAAGCCTCTATTTTTCTGGAATAAAAGAAAATAAAATCTCTGGGACACTCCCAGAGCTGGTGGTAATTCCACCTCCAGCAAATCCTCACACAAAATCCTAGTTCGAGTCAGCCTGGATTTCACTGGGTGGTGAGAGCCAGCCTGCAAGAGGAAGCTTCCAGGAAACAACAGTGGGGTGGGAACACAGCCCAAGGGACACGAAGGTCTTGTACAGGTGCAGCGAAGGGCTGGAAAACTGGGGCCAAGAGAAACATTCAAAGAAGGAACCAACCAGACCTGCTCCAGGCCATCCTCCCACAGCACACCTGGCAGGCAAATGAAGGGACCTATGTTTCAAGTGTCCCCCTACTATGCCCCTGGTCCTGCCCAAATCTCACCCTCCTGAACTGAGCTGCTCTGTTCTCCTCCCTTCCCCCAAATTTCTGCAGGATCTTATTCAGGAGGCAAGAAGGTGCGTGGCTGGGGCTATTATGGGTTTGTTTGCTCTGGTTTCCAGGTCTCACAGAGTGCCTTTTCCCTCCCCCACAGGACCCGCAGCCCAGAGAGCGCCCTGTGCTTTCAAACTCCATTACATCCCATCTGCATTCCTGCCAGGCAATGGCCCATGCTCCAGGCTGGGTGCCAGTGGCTGGGCACCCCCCTCCTCTCCTTCCCGCATTCTGAAACCTGCCGGCGTTCAGCAGCTCCCCACCAGCTGCTTTTCTTCCAAGGGCTGTGCTAATGAGAGCCCGGGCATTGCAGAAGCCCTTGTGCCAGGCAGAGCCCGGCGACGTCTGGAGCAGAGTCATTTCAAGTGCTCCAGTGCTCTGCCAGGCATTTTAGGACGTGGGATGGCTGCAGCTGGCACCAGGTCCCCTGGGAGCGGGTGGTACCCGGGAAGGGAGGCACCAAAACAGTCCCACTCCATCCAGAGCTCCACTGGGAAGGTATTGCCCAACAACGGGGAGTTGTACCAGGTCCACAGGCTGAAATGGCTGTCAAAGGCAGAGGGTGCCGGGAAGAGTTGCACAAAACACCACGGTAGAAAGTCAGCACCAAAGTGAGGCAACGTAGACTTGCAAACGAGGAAATGAGCGCCTCCATCACCCCGATTACTGGGCATGCCGGGCGAGGACAGCAGCAGCAGAGTGGCACTTTGCTGTGTCACCCGCCGGAGCAGCCTGGCAGCGCTCCCACCACTTCTAAAGGAAGCACAAATCAATTTTTTCTTTTTTCCAATGCGAAATGCACTCTGAAGCCACTTCCAGGGATGTACCAAGCAGATCACTGTCCAAAAACCCAGGACTCACAGAGGAAAAGCGCTGCGGGGCGAGGAAAGGCACGACACGGATGCTCTCCTGCTGCTCACTAATGAGCACACAGAGGCTGCAGCACCGCCTTGCCGTGGCCCTTTGGACACAAACGACCCACCGCGGCGTTTGGCTGGTTCCACCCCTGGGCTCAGAGGGCTGTGAGGTGCTCCTGGCTGTACGAGGGCTGTGGATGGTGTTCCCAGCACACTCCACTGAGGAACAGTCCTACTGCCCACTGGCACTGCGGGACTGCAGCAAAGCACAGGGAGTGCTGCTAGTCCTCCTCCTCCTGCAGGATGAGGTACCTCTTCAAGGAGAAGCAAAGCACAAAGAACTGCCCAGACAAAGCAATGCCCTGGCAATGGTTTAGCTTACACAGACCCCCCCCCCCCATTTAATCCACACAGGCAGAGGAGGGGGGGAGGAGGAGATCGTCACACAGTGTCCTGCAGGCTGGAAAGACCAACACCGGGTTTTGTACAGGTTTGTAGCAAAGCCAAGCCCTTTCTGTTGGGCTTTAGGCACCAAAACACAGAGGGGGTACCCGATCAGCAGCAGCCACGGGCACTGAGGAGTCAATAAACACCGGAGCTCCTGGGCTTTCACATCTCACACAGCCACGTGCCCACACGCCTGTGGCTTGGCACTGCGAGTGCTCAGCCCTCCTCTGACAGAGCTCCAGGACCTCCCACCTGTTAAAGTGGTTTGTTTTTCATACTGGAGAGGGAACAGCCACAATTAGCAAAGTTCCACCAATACATAAAGTTTCCAGGGAGCCACATTTGCCCCATCAGTGAAGAAGTGATTGGTGCTGGTAACATCAGCTCTGTAGAGCTGTAACAATCTTAGGGCTAATTAAGGGATCCGAAACAAGACTCTCCTAAAAATTTAATTCCCACAGCATTGTTTAGCATAAAAATTGCTTTCCTCTCCCAAATGTTTTAAACCATGAGTTTTTAAAACCTGCTTTAAACACACATGTACAAGGAGCAGTTTTTCTCCCGCAGTGCACTCCTGCAATGACTGCACAGTGTTATCTTCTCTTTTTATCAACACTCAGCTTTAACAATAAGGAACTTCTAATAACGTTATGATTAAAATTAAGGCAACTCTAATGGGATTTTGTGGACTGTGATTGGCATCCCAAGTACAGCATCAGGCAGAAAGGGGAACGTACAAGGGGTGAATCTCCAGGACACCTTCAGAATCAGCAACCATTTGGGTGATTACAGAGCTCCATTTTATAAAAACCAGGAAACAAGATTAATTTATAAATCAGTTTATTTACAGATTTTGTTCTCTTAAAGTACATTTCAGTTACCAAAGATATTTACACTGGTGTACACAGGGACCACCCTGGTTATTTTACATTTCTTAATTACAAAAAACAAAAGAAACCCCAACCCCTCCACATCCTCAGGTCTGTCTACTGTGCAAAGCCACTGTGGATGTGAACATGAGCTGAAACTGGCCCGAAGCCCAAGTTACCAGGTTATTTACACAGACACAGTAAACAGGTTTCTTTTCAGCATCTCCACAACACAGTACACGGGGAGACAGAGCCTCTCAAAAGGCGGCTTTGCAAATGTGTATCAAAAGGCTCTGCAAAGTCAAGGAAAAAATAGTAAATGCAGGTTAATTACAGTATTCCTTTCATCTGTATATAATCTTGCATTTAACGCTTAAATTACAAATAAGTTCGATAATTTGCTTTTCTCCGTTTTTAGTTGGTTTGTAAACACTTTAGATGCACTAAATACCTTGTAAGATTCAACTGTTTCTCTGCTGAAAAGTACTGTATTTTCCTAATATTCTGAAGGTAGCTAAAGGATATGAAAGTGGGAACTGCACACAGTTCCTTGCAGAATAGTCACTTAAAAGGTCTCTAGCACTGTGCTACTGAAGGTCTTCTGCAGGTACACACTTATTCAAGTATTGCAAAAAGCTAAGGCCACTTTTTCAAGAAAGGAAAGGGAACAAGATGGGATTTTTCAATCCCTCATTCCACCTTGTGAGCAACAAGCCTTTTCTGAAAGGCAGAAGTACTGATATCCCACAGCTCAGCTCACAGAGCGTCCTGCTGTGGGAGAGGTACTCGTGTCCCATGTTCTCACAAGCCTGGGCTTTCCCACCTGGCTCTGGGATCCTTCCCAAAAGGGAGCAGCATCTCCCCAGTGATGGCAGCCACTGCCCCAAACAGCTCCTGGGTCTCAGCAAAATGCCTCAGCCTCAAGTCTTCTAATGTGGCTGCACCAAAATAACCAGGACCCAGAAATAGCATCTTATAAAGGGAAGGTTGGGGAGAGAAGTACAGAATTCAGCCTGTTTGTGGGACCTCAGGCTCCCCCACATCTGCTCATTACCAGCCCGGCCCAGACCGACCATTGCAATAATCAGTCCACAAGTACTCAACCCACTCGAGGTTTTGAACATACACTCAACTCAAAGCAACTCAACACACTCGAGGTATTGAGAAGGTAATTCACGTACGTTCAAGTCTTTTTAGGGTTGCTCCTAGCAAGGATTGCTACCAAAAACAAACGGTGATGTCTGCAAAGGAATAAAACCATTAGTTAGGCACAGCTTCCTTCTGTCCAAACAGCTGTAAAAAGGGTGCTTCTGGTGAGGGTACTAAAGCCAGTGAGACAAGAAGCATACAATATCCTTGTCAGGCCCAACTGTACAACCTCCTCCATGGCATTGGACAGACTGGAAACACCCCACGAGTCCCTCAGAATGGCCAAAAAGCCTTGGGGATGCAGGGCAACCTTCTCAACACTGGCCACGGTATTCACAGAACAGAACCTCACCTGATGCTCCACGTACAAACCTACGCTGCAGGTCTCTGCCCTCCTTCCTTAATTGCTACCTATATAAACAGCAATCCTTGCTATTGAAAAGATACACCCAGGAAAGGGAATCTGAGGTGGTGAACCAGTGGTGACACCATGCTGGTTAAATCTAGCAGCTTTAGTTTGCTTCTGTCTTAAGAGTTTCCTGGTTCAGCATCACAACACTTGACATGGACAAATGAATCACTGAAGAAAAAAAGCTGAGCAATGCTCCACCAAGCCTTCCAGCCAGCCAGAAGGGCCACCACTGCAGGACAGACATGCATATGCCTGCTGGAGGTGTCCCTATCCACCACTACCTCCTCCTCCTTCTTCCACTCATTAAGCTCCCATGGATATGGCTCCCCATTAACTCACAAGTGAGGTGCTGGCAACACTACACCTGAGAATCTGCATGGACCTCTGGCAAATCCAACATTTCCCAGTGCTGTCCCTGAAGAATTACCAGCTGTGTGTCATTGTGCAAAATGCAAATATTCCAATGATAGCTTTCAAAAAAAACCCCCAAGCACTAAACAACCCAACCAAAAAAAAAGGTGGAAAAGAGAAATCAAACTGGAGAAGTAGCAGAGGTATGCACAGTGGGAAGCTCAAGAACCAAGCAGATGAACAGAATGGTTGAGATGCCCCTGCCACGTCTGTTGTGGGCCACAGCATCTCCGGGGCACCTCTGAGGGCTTCAGAGTATCTTTCTGCACTCCAGTAATACTGGAGAATCCGACTTTTCTCTGGGTCTTGTCCCAGCTTAGCAAACAGGGATATCCTCTATTAAGGCATCAGCGTTCAACCCCAGATTGTCCGTGTTCCTCCAAGTGAAACACAAGGGCAGGAGGAACAGGGTAGGAACGAGCACTCAGCAGAAGGACACTGCAGTTGAATCCAGCACCAAACCAACCATGTAACAGCTGCCTATGGCACAGAAGTTCTGGGAAGGGAAGGAAACAGACAGAGCTGGAAATTTTCACATCATTTTTCAGCTCAGACCCCTCAACTCTCCATCGTCTCCGAACCAGGTGTGGTGAAGCCCCACTCCTAGTCCTGTCTTTGCATTCCAGCCTTGGTCACTGAAGTTTGGTTCTTCTCACCTTCACCCCCCTTGTTATCTGCCTCAAGATGCTGGAGGGTTTTGTGTGAAGAATACGGGGCTTTGCAAGGTTCCAAATCAGATGCTGTCTCAAGTTCATTTGTCTCAAAACACAAGACAGTGTAGCCAACTGCACAGGACACTCTCCTGTAACCCACTTAATAAATTATCTGAAAATAAATAAAAAACCCACAAGCACAAAACATGCAGACAGTCAAGCACCAGACACCACTTTCTTTGGTGAATACACTCTGTTCTCTAAATTGTTCAAGTAACAGCTTCTCCGACTTATGTAGGTGACAGTGAGGGAGAAAGCTGAGGGATTGAAGGCCAAATTTTTGTGAGGAAAAATTTTCCACTCCTGCATGTCTCGTGCCTGAGAAAATCCTGAGTATCCACTATCTGGGAGCAGCTGGTGCTCCAGGAAGAGAAGTGCTACACGGTAGGAGGAAAGTTGTCCACGGGCTCATCTTTCACACTTGACATTAGGTGGCCTTTGTCTTGCTCCGCCTCGGGACTGAAGCAAGTTACGTTGGCAAAGCAGCAAGAATTCTTTACGTGGATGCAGGAAGCAACATCATCTAATTTCCCTGGACAGGGCTGGCACCTTGCTTGGTACCACATCACAGAAGAAAGATGACAACCAGTTTCACAAAGAAGTGAATTAAACGGGCTCTGGAGCAGAAGGAACTGATGCACATTGTTAGGGCTGCAGGAGAAGAGGTGTTAAGATCAAAACACTGTTCAGGATGGTAAGTCTCCATTTATAACCAAAACCTGACCAAACTGTTGCTTCTCCAAATTCCTCACATTTCTAAAGACAAGTTGAGTACTGATGGCTGGCAGCCATTCCAGCAAACCAGCCAATATCCCAACTTCACCCAACCCTTTCAGGGAACAAGCTGAACGTGTCAAAGCCCCGGGCAGGGGCCCCAGACAGGTGCTGACAGTTCTGTGCTATAACTGCACTGGCACAGGAACAGCCTTGAGCACTTCACAAAGCAGCCTCGAGTGTGGGCTCAGTTTGTTCCAAACAATAAATCTGGTGCGAGGTCTCGAGCAGCAGCGGATGCACGTTCAGGTTCCTTTCCTCACATCTGAACCCTTGAACCCCTGAGCGTGGCAGTTCAGCTGCAGCAGGTGCAGGTGGAGAGCAGGTCAGGGGTCACAGAGGCCCTGGTTCCATAGCTCTGAGCTCACTTCAGCACTGTCAGACAAGCAGCAGCCTCCGCTGTTTCTCGTTTATCTGGTTCAGCACATCAACAGTGTCTCTGATTAAGGCCTCGAAGATCCCATCTGCCAGCTGCATCTTCACACACAGCTCATCCTCGTTGTAGTTCACCCACTGCGCCTCTTCCTCGTGGAGCTCCTGCACCTTGGAGGGTAGAAAAGCAATACACACATTACAGTTCTGTTGCTCTAGGGTAATATCCCCTGCAAAGTTCCAGAAAGAGTCCAAACCAGTGTGCATCTGCCAACAACACATCTGTCTTTGTAAGAGATTACAGGAAACGCTTGGAATAGCAAAATGAACACAGATCTGTGTGAACCAGGCTATTTCACTGTATGAACATTTTCTGCCTCTCACTGTAGCATCCATTTTAAAGGACTTCATATTTCTGCACAAGTTTTTCACTTGAAAGAACTCAGCTAATGGGATATGCTTGGCCAACAGCAGAAGCTTCATTAAAAGAGTCCCTAATTATGAATTTGCAAGAAGCTGGTTCCATGAGGCTTAAACTGCTAAGAAATTATGCAAAGGCCCTGAACAGGGGAAGGAGAAAAAGAAAAGACTTTACTGCAATTCAGTTTCAAGAACTTTAAGGAAACAACTACCTTTTCCCATTCTTCTGTACAGGAAGACAAAATGCTGGCATGTGTTTTAGGACAGCATTATAACTCATTTGCACAGAGTACTCCATGCTTTGTTGGATTTGTACAGAATACTCCATGCTTCATTGGATTTGAGAGCATTATTACAAATGGAATTCTGTAACACTCAGAGAGTACTTACTTCCTTCTATTCCTAAATGGTTGACAAGGAAAATTCTCTTTTATTGGTCACTGATAAACAGGTGGTTTAGTATCAGACAAATATATAATTTCATTCAGCAAACCAAGTCTTATCACGAGTCTCCAAAACTGGACATCTCCAATTAAACTTGTTAAAAATTTGTCTTAGGAACTGTTTCAGTATTATACACACACCCTAACAAAGCTCAAGCATTTAGGAAAAAAGGAATTGGTGCAAACATCACATACATTTAAAATGACACAGAAAACCTGTGGAAAGCTCTTTTTCTGCTCCATTTCAACAGAGAGCTCCTCTGACCATAACACTGAACTCAAAATACATTTACATGGCACAAGTGGGACAGACACCTAATCATTGCCAAATCAAGGTCAAACACACTGAAAAAACCCACTAACCCAGGATCAGTATGTCATAGTGTTGTTTTCTAAAGAGAGAACATGAGCTATGGCCCAAACACCCTTTCTTGTTTTGCCTGAAGCAAAAGCTCCCAGCAACTGGTCTGGTTTGAAGCTGACAGCTGCTGCAGCACAATGATGATTCAATAACCCAAGCACAGTGGGAAGCCCAAGAACAGGCTGCTATGGGAACCCCGGGGAACAGGCACTGCTGCAGGGTTTGCAGCCATTCATAAGGCCTCAGTTAAACACGGGGTTTCAGTGTGACAGCTCCTTTCCTCTCTTAGGAGCTTGGGGAGAGGGCAGGGATCTCATCCTGCCAACAGCTTTGGAAGAGTCACGCTCCCTGCTTACAAATCTGTGCTGCCACTGCCAGCGCCTTTGTCCCACACAGCTGTCAAACTGTGGCATTAATGGCTTCATTAGGCTTCTTACTAATAAGGAAGAAACAACATTATTGGCAATCAAACTTTGAACAAGTGTTGTAGGTGAAAAAATAATTTAAATGGTAAGCTAACCAGTGGCAGATAATTGGGTGTGGGTTTGTGTGGGGGTGAATGTCTGAAATAGACTCCTGAACTCTTGCACAGAAGTGTCCTGCCTGCAGTCTGTATGTGCTGTTGTAAATGTTGATAAAATAACAGCAGCATGTCCTGAGTCCTCCCATCAATAAAGATGCATAAGACAGAAGCAGCAATTTGGAGACTGATCATTTGTGGTATCTGCATCCCAGACTATGCAGATAAGGAAAAGCAAGAGGATGTGGGTCACGAAAAGAACAGGTGGTGTCAAGAAGGGTTCTCTATAAGCAGAAGGGGTTTGGGAAAGAAAACAGGGGTTCCAAAGTGAAAAGGTGAAGATCCTTGCTGCAGGAAAGATCCTGGAAATGAGGAAAATCCTGAGGATGAAGGAGGTGGGTGGAGACAAATGCTGGGGGACGCCCAGGGACCTTGACCGATGACGTCCCAGGCTGGTAACCAGGAGCAGCTGCACCATCCTGACTAATGTGATTTTCTGCCTGACCCTCCCAAACCAGCAGCCTCCTCACTGCTAAAAAGTGAAGTCAAGACCCAGGGAAGGTACTTGATCCAGGCAGAGAAAGGCTGGATGTTTAATAGCAGGAGAATGACGAAGACAGAAAAACAGTGCTGTGATTAATTTTCTCTTGCCTCTACCATTCCCCTCTCTCTCAGAGGCACAGTGCACAATTTCCTTTGGCATTAGGAGGACTTCCTCGAGCATACTTTTAGAAAACTGAGAGAATGTGCAATTCACAGCTGCAGGCAAGTCTTGTTTATAGTGTATTCAGAACACGTGTGGACACTGCCGTGCTGCTTTGCAGCCCTGGCTGCAGCCATCTGAGCCAAGGCAGTCGTGACTCCTTTGTCTGGGGAAGGTTTGATCCATTTGTTGTGTTACCAGAGTGCTCTTAAGCAATGGAGACAGTTTGCTTAATATTTGACAACTGCTGTGGCTTTCATAGAAATGGGCTTTGCCTTGTCTTCAGTACATGCCCAGCATTTGAGTTCCTGCACATTCTCACAACAAAAGTGAAACTGCATATATTTGATACCAGGAAGTAAGATCTCTATACCAGAGAGACACTGCATTTGGGCAAAGTCAGGAGAACTACAGTTTTAATGAAACTGAATTCCATCCTACAGGAAAAGATAAGTAGTGATGCAAGGCTGTGTGGGGTTTTCTTTCTGTGCTCTTTCTTTTGCATGCACACTTTTTGTTTAAAAAAAAACCAAAACACAGAAAGAAGGGGGCACACATGCAAAAGAAAAACAAGGAGATAACACAGTCACATGATCCTGCTGGCCATCTGATAAATGTCATGGCACCCAAAAAAAATCCACTTAAGTAATAAAATCAGAATGGACTTTTGAGAGTGAGTTAGCATGTTTTGATTTCTGGAAGCTCCTGTTCAAAACCATGAACATCTCCAAAACAAACTACATTTAAGAATTAAGAAGAGTCACTAGACCATCTGGGAGACTGAAAAGAATAAACACCCAGATATAAACTAGTGCCTTGGAAGAATGCCAGCAGGAGGAGGGCAGGCAGGTGCATTTTCACAGCTCTCAGTGTACCTGGAAATCTTAAGACACACAACTGAGCATGNTTGGGAGACTCAAAAGAATAAACACCCAGCTCTCAGTGTACCTGGAAGTCTTAAGACACACAACTGAGCATGCAAGCAGGCTTTGAAACTCTTCTTACTGTGCACTCCCCCTGGGTTTAGACCTGGAGTGCTGCAGAATTGGACTTTCCCATTACAGGAAGGAACAGTCCTGCTTTGTTGCACAGAGAGAAACATTCAGAGTCTTAAGTCAACAGGTCAGAAGATTGAGCACTTTTCAGCACTCTGTTGGCAGCTCCTCAGGTGTGAAAACCAAACACATGGGTCTGGGAGTATCATGTGAGCTGTGCTTTTTCAAGGTCCAGATAAAAGGGAAGAGGAGCTGGCAGGGAAAGCAATGCCAGAGTTTGTTTTAGCCCCACTCAAACAGATCAGCACAGGGAGTTTTGGCTGAAGACCCAAGTAGAAAATAAAGGAGTGGACACAACCTACTGTTAGTACCTGAACTTAATAAGGAGACATGAGGGATTCTGCTGTAGTTTAAAAAGAAGTTTTGAAAGTGCAACACCTCAGTCTACGTGTACATTTGACATTCTCCACAAAGCACAGACAGCAACACGTGATAAGGAGCCAGCATAAAGGGACATGAGAGGGGGAAAGCAAATACCTGGNCAGAAAATAAAGGAATGGAAACAACCTACTGTTAGTACCTTAACTTAAATAAGGAGACATGAGGGATTTTGCTGTAGTTTAAAAAGAGGTTTTGAAAGTGCAGCACCTCAGTCTACGTGTACATTTGACATTCTCCACAAAGCACAGACAGCAACACGTGATAAGGAGCCAGCATAAAGGGACATGAGAGGGGGAAAGCAAATACCTGGATGTTCCCTTAACTTGATTTTAAACAAAGTAGCTTTTCATAAATGTGAACATCCTGTACTTGCTTACTGAAAGCCAAAATCTGTGGTAAATGTCAGTAACTGGAGCAACTCCAACAGATCAGAGAGATCCCTGAAGGCATCCCAATACAAATGCTTTCTGAAGACAGAGATGCCTGAGCAAAGTTAAAAATGCTGCAAAAAGGAGAAGAGAAATGGTTTTTTGTCACTGACTAAAACATGGCTACATATTGGTGACACCACATCGGTGCAAATGCTGGGAAAGTGCAGACTAAACTGAAAATGCAACTGAAGATGCAGTGATTGGGGGAAGCAGCAAAGCTCAAGNCTCACATGACATCCCCTGAACACTGCAGGAGGTGTGTGCTGGCTAAATATCCAGAAAAACTGGAATAAAGCATTTTCATCTGTGATTTTTAAAGAAGCTTCTAAAGCACCTAAACCTACAAAAAAGTCTCAGTTTCCCTATGAGGAATTTGGAAAACTCTAAAACTGATCTCTCCATTTGGGGCTGCACTGTGAATTACCAAGGGATAGACAGCAGGTCTTGCACTGAGCTGTATATCCACTTCTTGGATTTGTGTTATCACAGAACTCATGACCTTAAGTACAAGTTGGGGGCTGACCAGGAGACAGAGAAAGCTGTTCAGATACTTTATGTTTCATACAGACTTTAATAAAATAAGGTGAGGGAAATTGAACACTATTTCTTCAGTTTCTCTGATAGTGCCTCACATTACAGTATAAATTTGTTAGCAATGTCACTGAGACTGCCTTATTCCTAAAGCATGGCATTCTGCAACCTTCACAGAGTTATTCCCAGCCTTCAGCTAGAATTTCATTTCCATATTCTTGTGAGAACAAAATAAAATTAAACACACAATTTATTAAGCCAAACTTGTCAGAGCTCCATTAATCTTTGATGTCTGGGTCTGCATGTAAATTGCAGACTTCTGAACTTCAAACTTATTTCACCTGAAGCACTTTGGATGCCTTTAACTAGAAAAAACATTTCCACTCAGGAACCTTTTTTGTTTCCAGCTATGTTGCAAAGAAATTAGGTAGTTGGTACAAAAGCACAGTAGCCCTATTATTAGTAGCTCTATTATTAGTTCTCTTGGGGATCTAAATATAGATATTTTTTGTGCACACTTTAACAACCTGCATATTGCAGAATCAAGTGTATTAGGATGTATTAGGACCTATACATAGGTATTGTATTTACATACAATTAAACCCCTGGGAAAAACCTTGTTTTGGAAACCTTCCAGTGATGGGCCATTAAAAGACCACACAACCCATGACTCCAAGTTACTTCTATGTGTGCATGTGTGGGATCAATTTCAGGTACAATTAAGTGAAGCACAGCGTTAATGACGACTCATATTCCCAAACAGAACCTTCACTATCATTACAGCCAATAAAGATGTTAATCATCCTGCAATACAAGCCAGCAAGTAACTTTCAAAAACTAGTACACAGCCAGACAAGCTCCATCTTAGGCAGTTTTAACAGTGGCAACTGCACCCACTAGTTCAGTTAAGTTCTTTGTACCACTGCCTCCAATTAAACAATATTACTTCAAATAAAAGTGTTCACTAAAGTGGCCTTACCTCACTGGCACTGGACTTCTGCTTTTGTCAAGAGAGAGCCTTCTGAAATTAAACACCCTCTGTAATACCTCATGCACACTTTGTATCTTTAAACAGCATTACTGAATACTGAAAATACACTCATATGGCACACTTCAGTCTGGTGGACAGCATCTGACATGATTGCCCATTTTTATCCACTTACCAGGATATGATCCACTCGGTCTCGTTTCTTCCGCCCAAATTTCATCATCTTCTGCCAGTCTGTTTTGTGATTAGGCTCCTTCCTCAGGCTGAACAACTTCAGCACTTCAGCTGCAATGAAGCTCTACAGAACAGTAAAGGTAAGACTTATCACCTTTGAGCTAAGAAATGAAAGGCATGCACAAAGCACCTCCCCTGAAAACCCACTTTATGAAATGGAGAACACTTCTCTGTTTAGCTCAGTGTATGCATAAAAGTTGCACTGAAAGTCTCTCAGGCAGCATTACACAGGCAGGACAATTACTAAACCCAGAAGCTGGGGAAAAAAAAAGACACTGCCTGTTATAGCAATCACTAGGACAGAAACTTTCAATTCAACAGCACACAAACAGAAGATTCTGACAAATCACTCAGCGGGAGAATATTAAAGAAAAGCAGGGTGGGAATTTGGTGTCCTTGTCCTGTCTCTCTTGTCCTGTGCCACACACTTTTCAAAGTCTTCTCAACTAACAGAGTGATTTAGATACTATTTCTGTCTTTTCCAGACAGTTAACATGCTGTATCTTCAGTAGGTTAATCAAAATATTGTCAACCCCCCTCCATTTCAGAAGAAACAGTACAGGTAGAAGTTTTCATCTGTGACCTGATGAGCCATATGGAAGGTTCTCATTTGAGCACTTTCAGGGAGACAGTTTTTTAACAAATGTCCAGCTCTGCAAATTTAACCTAAGTTGAGTCAGGCTTTAGCTTTTTGGGGTTTTGTTCTGTCTTGAGTACTACCACCAGTAACAGGAGACCTCCTCTGATTTGCTAAATACAACAATGCCCTCACCAGTCAGATTTTGGGTCCCTCTGGGCAACTCCCCCTGTCCTCCGTGAGGCTGGCACAGGTGTGTGTGTGTGTCTGAGTAAAAAATTCATCTCATCCCATTTGGCCCAACCCTACCACTGGACCCTTTCCAATTTAGCCATACAGAGTTCCATGGAAATCTGCTAAAGCAGCAGTCTGTCAGCATACCAATTTTATAAGATCAAGGTCATTCTGGCAGTTCTACACAGAGGACTAAGGTTTAAAAGCAACCAGTAACAGGCAAAAGGACAGGGAAGCAAATCTGTTGAGTAAAAAAAGGACCATTTTGACAAATACCCTTTCAGGTTCATAATCTTTCTCTTCTGAACTCATCTCTTCCACGATTCACCTGTTATGATCTTCTAACGCTTGAGGTAAGTGCCAGTACAATGTTTTCCATCTCACTTTCCCTGCACAACAAAGACTTGCTCCTACCTTGATTTCATCCAGATCATTTGGATCTTTGACTCGGCGAAAATAAGCAGATGCGATCCTACATGGTTTCATCCAAATAGGCTGATTCAGATTAGGATCCTCAGCAAAGATTTCCCCAAAGATCTCTCTTGTTAAATCAAATACCACCTTAACAAAGAAAGAAGTAAAAGTCATGGCTTCTGTTGTCCATGGTAAACATGCACAGGGCAAGACCAGGTCACCTGAGGGCTGTACCTTTTTATAAACCTGCTTGTTTATCGTGTCCGTGTCCTGCTCTTGGAGGCTCCCACTAAGCTCTGTATGAAGGCTGCAGCTTTGAAGATCGTGGCCCAGCTCTTTGAGTTTCCAGAGTTCCTCAGCTGCAGCGTGGACCATACCCTCCACCTCCACTGCAGTGTGAGGGACTGCCAGGGGCTCCTCACACGGCTTTGGTGGCACCTTCTGCAGTTCCACCTGGGGCAGCACTGCTGGCTCCTCAGCTTCCTTCTGCTGGAGCTTCCCAGAGCTCAGGCCATAGTCCTCATCAAACCAGTCCTGATCATCTCCCAGCACACTCAGGAACTCCCGGTTGAGCTCCAGCTCTGCCAGTCTCTTGGCAAGTTCCTCCTGACCACTGGCACCAAACACTGGACTCTCCTGGGAATTAAGATCCACAGAATAAATGTGAAAGTGGTGTCACCCCACTGTCTAACTCAGCTTACATTTTCAAATGCTTTACTGATGCAATTTGCAATATATGCACAAATACTTAGACAAATTAAGAAATAGCTCACACTAAAATTAGGAATGTTTTGAGTCAAATACCTTGGGTTTCTACCACTCCTGATGAATGCTTCCAGAGGGTTCTTACAGAGCTTAAAAGACTGAGCATCCTGCTCACTGTCCTAAAGTTTACCTGTTTATGAAAAACTGACAATAGGACACACAACTTTTCACTTCACTTACCAGCAGCCTGAGATCTAAACCAACAGCCTAAAACCTTTTGGCAGGATGTGGCTGTTTCACTGACCAAGCACAGTGCCCAAAATGGTGAAATGGGCTGAAGCTTTCCATGGTGATATGTATTAAGATCCATGAAAAGCAGTTTACTGGGAGCTCCAGCAGAAGAGCAAGTCCTGTATCTGTATTGTTAATGGTGATTCTGTTTGAGGAAGCCTGAACTTCCACTGCTCATCCCATATTAGTTCAGTGGATAGGGCAGGCTGACACCTTAATGACCTCCGCAGCAATTAGTTACATTTGAGGATGATTATTTCATATCAAGAACAGACTGAGGTAAGTTTAGAGCCAATGGTATTTTGCCATTATAAGAATAAAAACTGAGGGTAAAGATTAAAGACTAACTCAGCGTGGAAGCAGAATGCAACCTAAAAGATCTATTTTTCACTTTCATGTGCCAAAATGTGTCTTTCAGCCTGTGTGGCTACCAAAACAAGCCATGCACTGGCATACACAGGAACTTGCAAGACATTTACATACAAATCATCTCCACATCACCTAACTGAACTTGGGAGAAAAACTGGTGCCACACAACATTCCTCAATCATCAGCACTCAAAGGAACAATCAGCTTGTAAAATCAGGGCAAGATGTCTGTTACTCACTGGTCTGGGGCACATGTCTGGAGAGGAAAGTTCTTCTCTGTCATCTTCCAAATTGGAGCTTAGAAAGAAGTTATTCAGTCCATCTGGAATCTGCTTTTCAACCTGCTGGGATGGGGCACTGGATTCCTCCTTCACATCACAGAGCTCCTGGTTGCTGAGCTGGATTTTCTCATTCCTGACCTTCTTTATTTGCTGTAACTGATTAACTGTGTCTTTCACAAAATCTCTAAGCAGACTGTCTGTCAGAAAACAGACCTTTTCTACTTGGTCTTTTGACTTTTCTTTCTCCCTAAGTGGCAGTCTGAGCTGTGCTTCCAGCTGGTTCTTTTCTTTTGTTAGCAAATCCAGAAGTGGAGTTGCAGGCTTCTCCACAACGCTAGGAGAGAGATCATCTAACTTTTCAGCACATTCTTCTCCCAGTGTCTTCTGCCTCTCCAGTTTTTCAGAAAGGAAATCTGAGATGTCATCCGACTGAGCTGTGGAAATCTCATCCACAAGACTAGAAACAAGGGGCGTGTGGTTGGCCTCCTCTTTGACAGCATCCTTCAGATAATCCACCACTGACTGTTCCTGGGCAAATGAACCAGTAGCTACAGCAATCTCCTTTATGCTGTTTGCTTTAGATGACAACTCCTCATCGACCCTTTCCTCAGCTGAAGCTTCTACAACAGCTGTGTCTGCAGGAGCTTTATCCTGGGAATAGTTCTCTGTTGCATTTCTGCTCTGGCTTTCATCCTCTTTGCCAGGCTTGGAAATTCCTCTGTCTTTCTGCTCAGCCTTGTGTTGTTTCTCCAGCCTATCATCGAAGAATGAGTCTTCATCCTTATCTGTGTCTAAATGGCTACTGATACTTTCTGTAATGTGAGAGATTTTTTGAGGGGGAGCAAAAATACCATGTTTTTCTTTGCAATCAAAGTATTTAATGCCATCGTAAGTTCCATTATTGTTCCCTTCAGGTTTATCCAACTCCACGCCAGCCCAAAACCCTTTCGCAAATTTAGTCAGTCCTTTGAATCGCAACGTTCCAGGCTGGACTTTACTGACAAGTACTCTATCCCCAATGTTGAAATTTGACAAGCTGTCTGCTTCTTCTGTGATTGCAACAGAAGCCCACAGAGGTGACCCAGTAGGGGACTGTTCTGGCTCCACATCTCTGCGTTCAGTGTTTTTCATAAGTTCTGTTGGGGACTTAAGCTCCAGTAACCTCTCTGAGTGCATGCTGCCCGAGAGAGACCTGTCACTGAGGCACTCGCTGATCTCCCCATCGCTGCCCAGGCTGGTGGACCTGCTCCTGCTGGCCTGAGTGTGCTGGGACTGCTCCCTCAGTGACTCTGCCTTAGCAGAGACAGGGGATCCCTCAAAGTCATCTTTGTAACGTTCCCCAGGAAGCGTTTCTTCAGATGAAGGTTGTTTTCTGGAGGAGGATCCTTCAAAGTCATCGGGGTACGATGGCTCTTTTTGACTAAGGAGTTGTTCTGAAGGCAGGTAACCTTTTCCCTCTGCAGATTTGCTGAGCTTGTGAGAAGACTCCTCTACACTTGGGCCACTTACAGCCTCTTTATCTGCCAGTCTCTGTTCTAAGACTTCTTCTGTAGGATGAAGATTTTCCACAGCCAAATCAAACAGTTCCTTTTGAGAGTGTTTGTTTTCAGAGGAGAGGTCCAGTGAGCTCCCCTGTTCTTTATCTAATATCAGCAAGACATGAGAACTCTCCAAAGGCTTACCATGAGAACCTTCACTCTCATATTCCTCTGACTTTATGGATTCCAGGTCTTCTGTAATCTCAGATTTATGACTAACGGCAGAGTCTGCATTGGATCCATCTACTGCCTTGTTCACTGACTCAGGGGATGTCCTGCTAATGTCTTTATTGTCTTTGAGAAGTGCTGATGAGGGGACACTATCTAAGGAATCCCCAGATCCTCCTCTGGAACTCCTTGGTATCATTAAAACTGAGGGAGCTGTTCCAGAAGGTTCTCCTGCATGAACATCTGTAACAGCCACCTTCTTGGTGTGCACAGACACAGATCTCCCAGTTCTTGATGACACAGCATCTGGAAGGACATAAACAGTGAATTTCAGCAGATTGTATAACCCACATTGTTTTATTGAAAGCCAAAATCACAGGCAACTAAATCAACATCAAGATTTATATACTAAAAGGAGATACAAACTGGTGCCTTGGAACATGTATTTCTGGCTGCCCTGTGAACATGAGGAATATCCATTCAGTTCCAGGGTCCTAATTCTTTCTGATTCTGTTCCTTGTACCAGTATCTCAAGGTAAGGGCTCAGTTATTTGTTTGCAAGCCACAAATACAACCAAGATTAGAATGGGATATAATGAACAGATGATTATAAACAGCAAAACATTGAAAAGTATCTTAAAAAAATCCCTTATTCATTATTTCTGGTTTCCTTACTTTCCTCAAGTGATAAAGGAACAGGAAATGGAAGCTGTCACTTAATTATGGTTTCATACAAACCTCAGCAGGAGTAAACTAATACTGAATATTCAGGAAACCACAAAAGCCAAATCCTACTAAATAAAAACTGTAAGACATCTTGATCATTATGGTTTTATGAAGTCTGCATCCTCCCTTAAAATCTCTTCTTGAGTCAAGAAGGAAAAGGTTAAGGAATTTTAAAACAGTCAGTCTGCAAGTTCTTCATCTGTAGTATGGATTGTTCCAGTTACATACCTGTGTGCTCTGAAATGGATTCCAAAGATGCTCTGGATCTCTCTGATTCAGACAGTGATTTCCAGTTTTTAGCAGTCTCAGACCTAAATTTGAAAAAATAAAATTGCATGGATTACAGTTACACCAGAGTGTGTTCCTTTTTTATTTTAATATATTAAAATGTAAATACAAGCATCTATAATTATAATACCACACCAATGATAACCTAAGCAGTTTGCTTTATCAACATACTGTGGCCTTAAAAAGCAGAAATGGGGGCAGAGAGGATAGCCTGGCTAGTCCTGGAAAGTAATTTTAAAAAAAACTAATCAAACTTTAGTCTTTTCCAGTTCCCTTTTTTTTTTTTTACTTGACTGCACTAAAATTGCACCATCTGCTGGAGAAAATGAAACACTTAAAGTACAGCAGGAAGTGCAAAATTCAGTTGAGTTCTCTACCTTTTAAACTCAGATTTAAGTTGCAAAGATGAATGGTTGCCTCACACAGTGCAACAGGTATACTGAGTGACCGAAATGGGGAAAAAAATCCTTCATATCTCTAATCCATACAAACCACCTGGCACAATTCTTGCACAACTGAAAATGACTGTTCAGAAAAACACTTGGAAGTAGGAGCTGAAAGGCTGGGCAGGACAAAAGTGAGATGCAAATGATTACAACGACAGTAGACCTTATCTGTTTTGGGTCTGGTGAGAGCAGCACACAGGTGAACAGAGTGCTGCCAACATCCAGTGCTTTAAGGAAGAGCAGTTACCAGCTTCCCTTGCACTAAAAGCAGCAATCATCACTATTTCAGAACAATCTCAGAAAGAAGGAGAAACCCCAGTTACCTATGGAGTGGTGGTGCTTTGATCTTAGGTTTTTCAGCAGCAGCTGAGGAGAGACTTTTAATCTGAGGTTTGGCTGTTGGTGATGCCTCCAGATCCTGGCTCAGCTCTGCCTCAGTCTTCTTGATAAACTCATCATATGACTGCACATGGAAAACCATCACAGCTGTTAATACACTAAACCACAACTACAATTCCACAAGCAAAACCTATTAAATTAATAAAGAATGCACTTGGTTTCTCTGTAAAACAATCTCTTTAACTTTCTAAAGCTCTATGGTTGTAAATCCTAGAAATTTCAATACTTTACTTCCAAACCCAAGGTACATGAGCATCAATCACTGCAATCCAAGCTTGGACACTAATGTGTATAAACATCCATAAGCCCCCTGAATGCTGCCAGTAACCCCTTAAAGAAAGACATTTTAAAAGGGAATGGCATTTTTGCCTCGAGGCTCTGGTTCATTATTGAAAATAGTTAAATAGCCACAACAAGGCCAGACTGGAGGGGTCTTGGAGCAACCTGGTCTAGTTGAAGGTGTCCCTGCTCATGGCAGGTGGGTTGGAATTAGATGATTTTTAAGGTTCCTTCCAATCCAAACCATTCTGCGATCTGATGTAACAGTCACATTTCATCACAATAATGTGTCTTCCACAGCTGTAGATATTTATCCAAGGCTAACAATCTTTTACTTCACCCTTCCTACTGTTCCTAACCTCCAGCTGTTTGATCAAACTGGCTTCCTGGGCCTTCAGCCTCTCCTTTTGCCTCTTTTTCTGCTCCTTTTTCAGCTGGTAAACCACAGATTTCCTTTTCCGTAGCTCATCCTTCAGGGCCCTGATGCGTCCTTCAATGTCACTTTGATCAGAGGTGGTTTCTGAAAAAGTTTAGTTTTAGTCTTTATAAAACAGTTCTGTGCAAAGCAATAACCAGACATTTAGTAAATACAAAATGTAGTCCAAGCAAAATGTGGAAGAATTTGAAATCAACATGTTAATCCTAACATCATAAGACTCAAACTGGGATCTCAGATCCACATCATTATTGCATAACATGAAAAAGTTACTTAATTACATTTAATAAATCTTAATTAAGAAGAGAAGGCTTCAATACATACAGTAACTGGTTACCAAACTTATTCACATCAACTGCTCATGTTTATGCTCTTCACTGTTAACTGCTTGTCACATTTTATGTTGCAGAAATTAATTTTCTGACCTATTTAAAACTACAGCTCAGAGATGCACACTGAAAATATAGCTAAAATAGTTGTTAACAATTACAATACCAAGTTACAAACTACAGGGCACACTTAATTGATGAGAATTTCACTTGGAACAATGGACTCCAAACCAATATTAAGTTTCTGTCCCATTCAGATATTCTGCCACCTAGACTAAATCCAGACCTGGCTGGTCAACAGCTGGAACAGAAATCAGTTTGAACAATGCAGAGATTTTCACTTGTTGTCAGGCCTTGGGATGATTTATTCAGGGTGAATAGGGATAGTGTTAAACTTGAGACATGATGGATACTCAGTAGCTTCAACCTGGCATAATTTGCTTCCAGTTTTACAGACCCTCCTATGATGCCATTACTGACTGTAGTTATTTTCCACCTGAAAACTTTATTCTTAATCATTATCCTCAGTAATTTCAGTAAGATTTGCTCCATTCCTCTCCATCCCCACAAGTCCCTGCAACCTGTTCTTCCAGTCCTTCTGATGATGTTCTACCTCTTGTCCCCAGATACTCAGATCCAGTCTCTGCATGATAACCCACTCTATACCAGCAGCTCTGCTGCTTTTCTTATTTTCACTGGAACTGCTTTCCTTACTTCTTCTTATTTCCTCTTAGTCTCTCAGACTTTACAGAAAGACTGCCTCAGTCTCTCATTACTTATTCTTTTCCACCCACATGACTATGTTCCCTTGTTTCTTGTTTTAAATGCACAGCAATACAGTGCAAAACATGATTCCTTGTCCCAGATTGGTGGTACCACAATTAGGTATCAAACTCTTAAAAATATTTATCTGACACAGCTTTATTGGAGGCTCCTCCCTGGGCTGATGTGCCCCTTCCCCTTCTATAGCAGCAGCTGCAGCTCCCAAGAGAAGGATTTTGGCTGGTTTGTTTTTCTAATGCTCAATATCACCCCCAATGTTCTGGGATGCTCAAAAATGCCAATTACTTTACTGAATATGTTAGAAAGTGAATCACCAGTATGTTTTGGTCAGCTAGCATGAACAGCTGGACATTTTACTAATCCATCTCATTGAAGATAACAAGCCACCATAATGAAGGATTCCATCAACAGTCAGTAAAGGCAAACTACTGTATTCTTTTTTCCTTAACAACTGTTGTTAACCATTTAAAAAATTAAAAAAAGCCAACCAGCCAAACAAAAAGAATGGAATCTCACTTGCTAATCAGGAGCACTTTGTGATGCCACTGTAATTAATAGCTCCACCCAAACAGTAAGTGACCACTATGTAATTACAGCATTTCTTGATCAACTCATAAGGGAAAGATCTGCACATGCTTTCATCTGTGACGATCTTGTCTACGCATGCATCAGACTGACAGGGCAGTGACTTCATTACCACTCAGCTCAGAACATTTGTCTCTTTACAATGGAATGATTTATTGTGAAACCAGCACCAGCCTGATTGCCTTCCCACCTCTTACACCTTTCTCCAGCATTTGAGATCACAGACTGCAAATACTTTATTTTACAGAAGTTTATTTTCATGATCACTGTTGCCTGCTCTATATTTCATAATGGCTTCCTTATCTGGCTGCTCAGTCAGAGCTTGGAAATAACTTTATCAAGGTGCTGAAAAGCTTCACTGTGTTGCAAACTGCTCTCCAGACCCAACACAAATTACTCAGTGTCAATACCTAGGTATTACATGCCCAGTTCTCACAGTAAGTTATCCAGCTGTCACAAACAACAGCCAGTGCACACAATAGAACCTCTTAATTATTTTTCCACCAAAGACTTATCAATTAAAAAAAAGCAAAAAAGTAAGAAAATGCCACCTCATTTGCTAATAAGTATTTTGTGATGCTATATCAACTGCACTGTGGAATATAAGACATTTTAAAGATTAAAAGCATGGGAGGGGTCAAACCAGACTTCACAGGTTGAATAGAGTGGATGATGGTGGCTCAGGAAGACCTGCAACCCACATGATTAACACACTGGGAGCACAGCAGGGAAATGGATGCTCTGTACCACTCCACTTCCAATATTCTCTCCCTCAGCATTTACTGGCAGCCAGCTTGGATACTGGATAAAGGAGCATAGAGTCTGTATAGGAGATCTGGTATTCTATAGCTCAAAATGCACTCCTAGTCCCTATTTTACTGCACACAGATCAAACCCTCCTCCAAAAATAAAAACCTAAGTCCTGAAGCATCCACTGATTGTGCTCATGGCAGTGCAGGTCCAAGGGGATCTTACCTTCTTCATTTCTGTTTGCAGGAACCTGCATTGCTTTCTAAAATAAGAGGATGTACAGAACTTCTTACGTTAAGATCTTCTTAAGCTGAAGTGATCAAATTACATAATGGGAAAATAACTCCCAAAAACCACAAACCCTGTTAATTTCCAGGAATTTCTGTCTGCCTCCCCACATCTAAGTCTGTATTTCAAGCTTAGTTGCTAAAAGCAAAAGCTTTGAAAAAGCAATTTAAACCCAAGTGGATATTACACTTACCTGACTGTGTCATAGACAAGGATTCATCAGACCAGTTGTGAGATGTCTGATGGGACCTCACGGGGGAACGCAGCTGTCCTCCAGCTCTGTGGCTGCCTTTGCTGGAGTCTTGCTTTGACACAGATATGCTGCTTCTGGGAGGAGACTGTGGCAGAAGAAAAGGATAAGTCAGTAATTGCAGTTTAAAAGGACGAGATCCTTGCCATCAGGAGCCAGTTACAAGGAAAGAGCAGCATGTCAAGAGCACATCTCATGAACAGTGGTACCTATACAATGATCCTAACAAGAATTTAATCTTTGCTAGACAATAAAACAAAAATAGCAGGAGCAGCAGTAGCTCACTGCTTACTCTGAGTCTAGATCTCAATAAACCTGTTCAGACTATTTTATGACCACTGAAGTGAACTGACACGGCTCTGACTCACAGGTGTTCAATACATTTGTGTCATCTTCTTTGGTAACAACCAGGGCAATAGGAACTCCCAGTAAATATACTAATGAAATCAAAAGGATCAATTCATGTAAGGGGTGCAAGACACCATTCTAAATCAGTGAAACAACAGAGCAATATTTCTTTGTGGCCAGGCAAAAACATTCAAAAAAGCATATATTGTTCCAAAATGCTGCTTAATGCTTCAGCATTATCCCACAAACCTTTCACACAACCTCTAGCATGTATGCAACACTTTATCTCACTATCTCCTCATCTAACTTCCCAAGAAAGTATTTGCAGTAAGTCTAGATGAGCAGTTTTTTTACCCCCAAGACACTGCCTTTCCTGTCTTACTGAGCACAGAGCAAAGTTATTGGGATGAAACTCGTGAAAATTATCATCCAAGTTGGTATAACAGTTGGAATGGAACAAGGTGGAATTAAGCAGCAAGCAGACAAACTGAAACCCATGAACTGTGCATGAGGTTACAGCTCAGTTCTTCATCCTATAGCTATACTTTGGGATACCTTACTTGCAAATAAGGAAAAGCAGAAAAACAGAGCATGGTTTCCATAGCCTCAAAGAATTTATACAATGGCAACAAGCTCACCTACAGCTAATTCACACTGGCAAACTGGGTCAGTGTTCCAGCACTTAACACTGCATACCTATGGGACATACGCAAAATGCTTTGCAGGACTACCCACAAGTTTAAAAATACCCAAACTGTGAGGAAGGAATTTTTCCTCAAGCCTTCAAAGAACACCCCTGATCACAATGACTACTCACAGCAATGTGAAATGGTATCACAAAGGCAGACAACAGATTTAGTTAATAATCTCTGCTTTGCAACTGGGGTGGCCATACTGACTTACTCTGACAGCTTTTCACAAGTGTTAAGAGCACATACAGCAGAAATGCTCACTCACAGGTTTGCCAGCTGATGTCGAGGACTTGAACTCTTCAGAATAAGCCATTTCTTCATTAATTGTAGTCTGATCTGGGCTTTCTGGCTGCCCGTGGCCCATGGGCTCTGATGGGACAGACTCGGCAGCTGGACTGGCAAGGTCTTCTGGGATAGAGCTTTCACTGTTCAGATGAGAGCAGGAAGGCACTGGAGACTCTTCTTCACTAGCAGTTTCTGAGATTTAATGACAAAAACAAAGCACATAAGAACTTGCACATCTTATATGCAGAGACTGAAGGCACAAGACTGAAGGCATACCTTATATGCTGCCTGCATATAAAGTATTAACTGCTACTAATCCACATCAAATAAGCATTATTTCACTCACCTAGACACTGATATTAGAATTAGCAAGAATAAGCATGTTTAGCAGTGAACTATGATTTAAAACTATGATTTATGTTCACAAAATGACTGGACCTGGCACTTAGTGCCCTAGTCTGGTTGACAAGGTGGTGACCAAAGGTTGGACTCGATCACAGAGGTCTTTTCCGACCTAAAGGATTCTGTGAAAACTGCCTCACATTCTCAGTGATTGCTGAATATCCAGAATAAAGAGGTTTCCAGGATATTCTAACATTTTCCAGACAATACACTCCACAAAGATTATTAGGGAAACCAGTCCTTCCAGTTGACCATACAGCAGCAAGAGTCACTATTAGTCTGAAGAAGTCATGGAGGAGCATATAATCTGCAAGCCAGATCTCGAATTTAGAATTGACTGCTTCCTTTACAGTAGTTGCAGAAAACATTTCAATGTTATGATTTCATCATGAGTCTCTCAAATGGCAACAAGCAAAATAATAAGTTGGGTTTTCAATATTCCTGTTTACTAAATTCCGTGGGAGTCACAGCATTACTGAGGCAGCCATGGAGAACCACTCAATGTTGGAGCAAAGGCTGGGAAAAGGAACAGCTTCTGAAGCAGCTCTGTGCTCCAATGCTTAATGGTAGATCAAATTCTGAGAAAGCAAGTGTATTTTCTCAAATAATGATGAGAATTCAGCATTTGTGCTGAATTTTTGTTCACTGGAACTTACTGACTCATACATATGTCATCTTTAAGATGTCTTACAATGCCTGAAATCCACATTACTGTTTTCAGTGACAAGCATAATAGGGCACAATTCTGAATTCCCTTTGCACATTTAAAGGATGTGCTGCCTGGTTTCAGCAAAGCAGGAAAAAAAGGAAAACCACTTGTTTTTAGAAGAATCCCTGAAGTTTGATTATTTTCTCTCACTGCAATCCAGTTCTCTGTGCTTTATGTTGGAAGTATGGTCCAGTTAGAACAGTAAAGCTGTAGCTTCCAACACCTGGGAATGTAATTTTTCTTCACAATAGCATCATTTATACTAATTACATCCTAGCACACTTTAGCACAGCTGCACATTTCAAACAGTTATGTTGCATTAACAACAGAGGGAAGAAAAAAGTGCTTTCAATTTTTTGGAAACAAAGATAAGGGCAAAGTAGCCCCTGACAGGAGCCATCCTCACCAACAGTACTAAGGCTAACAAGGAGAGACACTGCTCCTTACTGGGGAAAATGTTTTTAACATAATTTTGGAAGTCTACCAGCAAAAATCATGCCATACTGCAACATTTCTGCTTTGAAAGACAGTTTAAAATTGTATGTAGAAATGACTGGTGGTTTTATCCTGTGCTGTTCACTTGAGAAGACACACAGCAAAGGAGAAGTACATTTCACTATGGCGTAAAACAGGGCTAAAAGAAGAAGCAACATAAGGCAGTAGAAAGTGCAGAAATGGAGATTCTACAAATGCCCACCACCAAAACACCAAAAAAGGAAGCCAAGTGCAAACCTAAGCAATCACTGTGCCAAATTATGCTTCACTCTTGCCATTTGCATCACTTCCCCCCACGTCCCGTTACCTTTGGGCTCAGCTCTCTGATCCCCCCCCAGCTCTTTCTTGGCTATTTTGGTTTTGAGCAGCTCTTTGTCCCAGGCAGCCAGAGCCTGCTTTTCCATGCGCCGTATTTCTGCCTCCTCTGCGTCCAGGCGGCGCTTCCACTCCAGCAGCTCCTCGGCGTGTTGGCGCCGCTGCATCAGCTTCTGCTCCCGCTTGGTGAGGAACCTGCAGGCAGAGGGAGGGCAGTGGGAACACAGCCAGCCACACTCCAGCACCCCAACACCCAGATGCTCCATTGCCACCATGCCCAGAACTGTACTTGTTCAATTTGTTTCCTAGGATAATATCCACGCTAACTATCATCTCCTAGACTTCTGATGTGCTGCTGAAAACCCCCCCACAAGTACACAAGGAGTTTACATCACACTGTAAACACACTTTACATTTTTAAACATCTTTAAAATCATTAAAAGTGCTAAAACTAAAATAAACAGAAAAAGTTTCCGATTTCAGGACATGAAAAGTACCCGTGGTATTAAACTGGAACCCTCTAGAAAGCATTGACTGTTTCAAAAATGAACTTTTTACTAACCCAAATGACAGAAACATTGAGACCTTGTTTGTCCCACAGTTCTTTCCAACTATGTAATTATAAGAGAAGGTGATTCTGTATTAATAGTTCTCCTGAATTACTCGAGCTTTAATCCTTCTTCCTTTAAAGATCATCTCTATGGATTGCCACACTTGGAATGTTAATTGTGAGCTGACAGCATCAAGAGAATATGGATGCAGGACTGTTTCTTCCCAGCTACTAACATATCTGGCTGCTAGTTTATGAACAGATAAAAAGTAAATCTCTTGCTGAAAATTAGCAGATACTTTCTTTCTGATAAAGAGTTCTTAGGTGATCCATGAAACCTTAGAAATGAGGAAATTCTCATGGAACTTTGTAGGTAATGAATAGGTTTGTGTGCACACATTAGCTCTCTTTGCCAGCTCTTGTTTTATTTCTGAACATTGAAGTAAACAAGACCAGATCACTTAACCTTTCAGACAGTAAATGGAAGAAAGTTCAACATTAACTGCACACACTTCCTCTGACATGCCAAGTCCAGAGAAGAGTGTCTACCAATCCATTCATCTCCTACACTCAGAATTTTAACAGGCCATGAAATCACTCTGCACAAAATACATGGTTTGCCAGCTAGAGAGAGTTTGTCACTGGTAGAGAAGTGTGGTACCATAAAAGGCCATCTTCAAAGTCTTGGGATACTTTGATTTGTAAATGCCTCTATATTTGTAATTTTCAAGCCATCCCAAACACTTAGCATCGAAGTTTTCAAGTTGCAAAGCAGATCCTAATCTCATCTGTGCTTTTTAATCTCTCATGTTTCAAAAACCCCTTTTATTTACAGAGACTGGTATGGCCAACGGGCTAATCTGCAGGTCTCGCCTCCTAAGGGACAGTCCTTGTTTGCTCACTTAGTGTTTGTTCAGTTCCCTGGAGAAGTGAGCTGGCAGTTGATCAGAAAGGTTAAGATTCAGATATGTCCTTCTCTAAGACAGATTCAGACAAAGGGAATGAGTTATGATGTGAAGATAAAAGTTTCAGAAGGCAGTAAGGCTTGCTCACATCCTTATTTCTGACGGTCAAAACAAGAGCAGGTGAAAAACAGAAGCACCTCAGAGTCCTTGGACCATCTGCCACCTTCACCATGGCAGATTCCATGAGTTTGTGCATTATTTTATCACTTTCTATAGACAAACATCAGACATAGCCTACTCTTAGGCAAAACTAAGAGGCTGGTATCATTTAGAAATGTCGACTACCAACAATAATTGCATTACAAACATGACAGGGAACAGTCATGATTATCTTGTGTCTTTCACCAGCACTATCAGATTCACCCACTCTTGCTCAGACACACATCAGTTCCACTTAGCCTTGCAGATCATTTATTTGGAACTCATTATGAAGGTCATTATTACAATGACCTCAGTGCAAAAACCGACTTTTTCTTCTTCCTTCACCCACTGTTTGATTTCCTCAGAAAGTTGATCTTCACAGTATTGGATCTTGAGGGAGGCAAGTCCAGTTAAAATAAAATGCAAGAGAAAAGCTGAAATAAACAGACGCAAAGGAGCAGGACTCCTTAAAAGCACATGTCAAATGATTTCACCCAGAAGACCCCAACCAAGAAGAGAATTTAATGAAAGGACCATGAAAATAATTACCACACAATTACTACTTAGAAAGAAAAGTAAGTCAACCAAAGTGATGGGAGACAAAGAGGATTCCAACAACAAAACCTACAAGAAGAGGAGGACCGAAGCAGGTTGGCCAAATATGTGGACCCTTTTATAACCCTGGGATTTAAAAGGACAGAGCCATAAGGTGGCATATACACTGCCTTCATATTTACTACAGTCTAGAGGGTTCCAGTTCCAACACCAAAGGCACACACTCATCTTCAAAAGCAGAAAAAAAATGCAAAAGCACACTTGGCATCTCTGCAGCTGGAAATGAGGGGGAGCAAAGAAGCAGCAGCAGCAGCACTCAGATTACAGCAGCGTGATTTCACAGTCTGTTTCTCTGTGCTAACATCATACACCTCGTCTCCTCCATGCATTTCAGATATTAAACTGGAAAACATTAACCTGCTGCTCTAACCTGTACTTGCACATTCTCATCCAAGGTATATCGACTTCAAGTTCAAACTATGTGGTTTCAGCAGCTGTTCTGAAGTAGCAACCAGACAGTGGGAGCAAAGTGAGCTGTCTGTGTGCCACTCAGAACAGTGGGAATAAGAGACTAGACTACTAGAATGGTCTGGGTTAAAAGGGACCTTAAAGATCACCCTTTTCTACCCCTCTGCCATGGGCAGGGACTCCTGTCACTAGACCAGGTTGCTCCAAGTCCCGTCCAACCTGCCCTTGGACACTTCCAGGGATGGGGCAGCCACAGCTTCTCTGTCCAACCTGTGCCAGGGCCTCACCACCCTCAAAAGGAAGAATTTCTTCCTTATATTTAATCTGGATCTACCCTCTCTCAGTCTAAACCTATTAAGGTTTGCCCTATCACTACAGGCCTTGGTAAAAAGTCTCTCTCAATTTTTCTTATAACTCCACTTTGTATCTTGAACAGGCACAGCAGGGTCTCCCTGGAGGCTCCTCTTCTCCAGACTGAACAACTCCAGACTTCTCAGCCTTCCCTTTAGGAAAGGTGTCCCATCTGTTTTTTTTGTGGCCTCCTCCGGACCTGCTCCAACAGGTCCAGGTCTTTACAGCACTGGGTCTCACCAGAGCAGAGCAGAGGGGGAAAATCACCTCCTTGACCTACTGCCATGTTTTTTCACACAGCCCAGAATACAGCTGGTTTTCTGGGCTGCAAGTGCACATTGCTGGGTCATGTCCAATTTTCTGGTCCACCAGCATTGCCAAGTCCTTCTCTGAAGAACTGCTCTTCATCCATTCATCCTCCAGCCTGCACTGATTGCCCTGACCTTGGGTATGGCCTTGCTGACCTTCCTGAAGGTCACACTGACCCACCCTTTAGCCTGCCCAGGACCCTCTGGATGGCATCCCTTCCCTGCAGTGAATCAACTGCACACTCAACCTGGTGCAAAGCTGCCAAGGGTGGACTCATCCCCCTGTCTGTGTCACTGGAAACAGTGAGGCAAGTGTCAAACACGTCCACTGCTGAAGAACCTCTGGGCTTTCTGGGACTGAACAGAGCATGCTCTATCAAAGAGTCCATCACTTGAGAAATATACAGTTACCTGACCAATTGGTTGTAGATATACAGCTGGAATTTGGGGTGGAGGTTGGGAAAACAGACACTGAGAGAGGCCCAGTGGTGAGACGTAAAGACAGAGAAGAAGTAGTGAACAGGAGAGCAGTGTCTACAAAATAAGGAGGAAGAGTTTAAAACTAAGATAGCAATAAAGGCAGAAAGAATGAGAAAAGGATAGCATCTAGCAAAGAACTTTAAAATTAATTGCATTTAACATTGTATAGTTAATACCCAACATCTGCAGTAGAAAAACTATACACTGTTATGCAGAAGGTTACAGAACATACACTTATAACACTTTGTTCTCTGTTAGTGAAAGGCAAGCTTTTTTCACATTGCTGTATTTTTCTTTAAATTTTGGAAGGAGTTTTATTACTTTGATGCAGAATTCCACATGCACCAGTTAACATATCTCAACCCAATCTTTCTCCTGCTATTCTGTCAGTAGAGGGCATTATCAGTATTAAACAACATGCTGGCTTTGCAGTATCAACAACTTGGCTTTGGTCTGAAACTTCACACCCGTGTTCATTCACCTGGTGAAACCTCAGTAAAATTATTTCTACAAAGGTAAGCACCAGTGAAGGAGTCAAAAAAATGTGAAAGAATGCATTTTTAAACCATGAGCAATACCAGAAAAAGTCTAAGATATACCTGTAATTCACATTCTACCTGCTAATTAGGGTTTTTTTGCAACAAAGTACAGACTTAGTCTCAGAATACTCATATATTTCCTTTGAAGTACTAACTGCAGAAAGGTGAGGCCTATTGTTTTTAACAAAATCTACACAAACTTACTTTAAGCTGTGCTTAAAATGGTATTTTTCAAAGTATTATCATTTTCAGCTAATTCCTAATGAATTATCAAATTTATAGAAAAATACCATGCTCCATTTAGCTCCTGAACTACAATGCAAGCTAAGAAGCATACTAAGGAAAAGCAAAAGAAAATAAACATTTAATTAGTTATTGCACAGATTATCATTAAAGCTGCATATGCAAGGAAAGCCAGGGGAAAGTGGTTAATTGTCTTTGACAGAGCATGCTCCTGTTCACATGCAGGCTACACAGACTCGTCAGCTAAAATGAAAACAGAACTATTTTTTCACTCCCCTTTCAGCAGAAGAAAAACATTAAAGCTCCCTCCTAAGTGAGGAAGCCAAAGGATTTACACCTTGCTGTGGAAAACAGCAAATCCAGCATAGCAGGCTTTCCCAATTCCTTCCTCTACTTCCTTTGTATTTCTCTTGCAGCTTTTTCCTTTTGCCCTATTTCACACACTGACTGACTCCCCTCAAATGGCAGCTCCCTGCCATTATGTCCCAAAGCAAATGCCTTGCTCTAGTAACAAGATTGGTTTTGTTTTACAAGTAAGGACATTACAAAAAGAAGATAACTTACAGGCACTGTTTTTAGATCAATAAGCAGTGCTACCAAAACCCCTGCCAAAGGTGTGCAAAAGCTGTACAGTGAGGAAGATCAAGTTTCAGAGAATCATTTATGCTTACACAAAATACTTCTTCCTTTAACATATACAGCAACCCAAGACAAAGCCATATAAACAATAATACATGACCACATGCATTACCTCACACACAATTTCCACTCATTCTGCCTAAAAGCAATTGTTCCAGCTCAAATCCTGCTATCCAGCTTTGAAAAGTAGGTGAGCAATTATTTTTAAACATGAAAAGTAATAATCAACTGATGACTAAAATATCTTTACAGGCAGATCATACTTTATATCTCCAATGCAGTTACCTATCTTGGTTATAAGCTCAAAAAATCAATTAAGCAAAGGCTATTTCTTGTGGTAACAGGCAGAGGCCAGATTTTTAATGGATTAGTCTCAAATAAGAATTTAAGGCTTCAAACTAATGAGCAGAGGCTGATAAAGCATTTGGGATGTTTAGTGCAGACAAAGTAATTCCAACACAGAAAAAATAGAGAAATACTTTATCTAAAGCAATTTAAGAGGTGAAATCAGGATATTTACTCTTGGATTTCAGACTCAGAGACTGAACACATACTTGATCACTTCCCCTGAAGTCTAACAACCATTTTTAACATTTTCCCAACCTGTGAACCACACAGAAGGAAAGCTCTTATTAACTGCCAGTCTTCTCAGTCACACATATACCACCCCCATTAATAAAGAAAAACTCAGAGAATTCATCCCGAGCTGATTTTAATACAATCAGAATTAAAATTCAGCAGCTGAATAATTTAGAAATCACATGCCTGACAAGCTCAATGTCTTTCTGTGAGCCAGATCTCAAACTCAGTTACTAGTTTTTGCATAAGACCATTGCTATTGTAACTTATGTTTCAATTCAAATTAAAATTGAAGCTGTAATTCCAGAGTCTTGCTCCCTGTATGTTTTCCCCTTTAAAATAAAAGAGGAGGTATAAAATACAGGCACCATTTTGACCATTTGACTTCAGGTTTCTGATTGCAAGACAAACTCTGACAAGACATACCAAGAAGCTGGAGCCCATCCATGTTCCTTGTATCTACAAACACCAAAATCTCAAACTGATGTGCTTTTACCCACTCTATCAAGTACAAAGAATAGTAAAACCAATAATCTACAATGAAACCCTGACCACATGGCTTGCCAGCTAACAATGTTTGAATGTCAATATTCATGCAAGAACTAAAGCATTTAAATTATTATATTAAAAGATTAATATAGTTTTATTCATGCTTCCAATCAGCTATTTTTCAGGCAACTCAGATCAAAGTGCATGTGATATCAAACCCAGTAAGTTTTCTGATAGCCATTTTTAGTACAAATGTGGGCCAAACCAACTGGTTCTATTAAAATAGCAAAGTTTTGTAATAGAAAAAAGAAATATAGTTACTTTTCATCCATCCTGCTACGCATCTTTTTGAGTTTCTGCATAATGCTGCTGGTCTCACTGCTGGAGATTGAGACTGGGGAAGGGCTGCGTGTTTCTGCATCAGTTGGAAGTGGGCTAGAACCATTGCTCTGCTTGATGTCATCCTCACTGTGAAGCTCCTGCAATTAAGTGTTAAAAAAAGGCAACATTAAGAGTAAGAATATCCCAAAATCTTGTACAAATCATGTTAATTTATCTTTCTTCTCCCCAGATACATCAAATGCTACCTCAGGAAAGCCTGTCTCTACCTGCAGATTTAAATTCATTTTCCAACCTCATTTTTATTTGACACAAAACTCTTTAGAACACCCTTTCCCCCACAATTTAAGTTCTCCCCTAATTGTATCCAGAAAACAAAAACTACACCAGAATTCAGTTACCCAAAGAGGAAATCCATCCTTTTTATACTAGTACTGTGAAACTGCTCAAAATATTGTAAGGAGGCAGCCAGTTACCAAAATCCCTTCTTCCTACCTTGTAAAGCAGATGCAAGAAACTTAGTGTAATGACACTAATACGCACAGAAAGCAGCAAGTTTTGGGTTTAGTGCTTACATTTTGTACTTTGAGGTCTCACAGACAAACAAAAATAAAAGCCTGAGAGACCTAAGCATCAAAACCCTGATATTCCCAAAGTCATTAGTCCAGCTTGAGAATGAAGAAACACCATCAGTTAAAACATTTTGTAACTTCTCCAAAGGCATCTCCTTAAACAATGCCCTCAGTAAACTAAACAAAAATTGCTGAGATAAAGAGGGAGAGCCCATCTGAGGCAGACAAACTTCCAAGTTTAAGTCCAACCTAGTAGCTTTCCATTCCTATAAACACTGAAGGGAAGACTCCAGCTTCTGTGCTCAACACTTACCACCTTGTTTTCCCCTGCAGACTTCAGTTTCTCCTGCAGTTTCATGGTGGTCTGACGGATTCGCTCTATTTCTGCCTGCTGTTTGAGGATCAGCTGCCTCTCCTTCCGAGCAGCCTTGTTAGCCTCTTGGAGACGCTTAATTTCTGCCTTTTAGACAGAAAAGATTAAGCATAAGAACTGTGACAGACCCCTCTCAAGGACACACCAAACTGCCACAGTGCCCTTGCTGTGGGTTTGTAATGAAGGCAATTACATGATGAAGCAAGTAGCCTGAACTACAGCAGCAAAGAGTAGGAGATCAATTAATACCTCAAAGTCTCAACCAGTGAGCTTACAGACACAGAAGGACCTTGAATATGCCCAAAATGCAAATAAAGCTTACAGATAAGAAATACTGCCAGCTTCCTATCCAAAAGCTGGTTTGGAGTTTTCTGAATTCTTAGCTTTTACAGAGTCTGAAACATTTAATGGGTACACAGAGGTCTCAACAGGATTTTCCTAGAGGGCATCAGTTACCTTTTCCTGCTGTAATCTCAGCAACAGACCACGCTGCCTCTTTCGAATAGGAGGCATCTTATCATCCTCTCCCTTGTCTCGCAAGTGCCTGCAAATGGAAGGAAGAACAAAGGTACAAATAAAGTCAGAAGATTACTTTATAATAATAAAGAATGATAAAGTAATAAGAAAAAAGTGAAGAGTGGGCCTTTAAGTTTCCTTTTCCTAACCTGCAGAAGGGTATATGCCTGTGCTTAGTCCTTGGCATGCTCTATAGGGGAATATTTTGTATCACTCAGTCAGACAGGCCCAGTCAAAAGGCCAGTACAGGTAATAGGGGATCTCCAATGAATCTCAGGGCAGAAGCTCTGCAGAGGTGACACATTCACCATTTGAGAAAGGCAAACAGGACACTTGGGTCACTACCTCACAGTCCTTTGTCAAACCCCCAGTGACAAGAGATTGGGAGATGTCTGATGAACAATGGTACCCTCACGCAGAGAGTGGACACAGAAAAGTATTATTGATTAAATCTGGCCACCACTGTTTGGTATTGTCACTGGGTATTTCAAGTGGCGTTCCAGGAAAAGCCTATGTTGGATTGGAAACAAATCATTGAGTACAACACATCCAAATTCACAAAATGTGGCCTCAGTCAACTAAAATTACCTCAGATAAATATCAAGCAAAGAAAGGTTGAACTGTTTCACAGGTTTTACACCTTCCCGAATTAAGAGTTGCAGAGCAATGGTTGGCAACTACTTTCTCTGACTCACAACAAACATCTGATACTCTACTGTTTAAGTGAAATACACTTTTCTACAAAACCACATTCAATGTAAACATCAAAGCACACTTATAAACTGGGTCCTGTTCTTTCCATGTCCCAATAACACTTGCATAGATTACTCATGTTAGAAGATCAGTTCAACCACTGATACTTAATAAGGGAGGACTGAGGTGGAAAGAAAACCTTAAAAGGCACATGGAAATGATCAGTCAATAATAACAGATATTCAAGCTGTCTTACTTCTTCTGGTGTTCCAGCCAAGCTAGTTCAGCCTTGGTCTTCTCTTTCAGAGCCTTCTCCCGGAGCCGAAGCAGAGAGGACTGATGAGCTGCTCTCATTTCCTCCTCCTTCATGTACTGCCTTACCATCTCCATGGTGAATTTAGAGAAACTGTCCTGCCCCCCTGAGAATGGCATGCTCAGCTCCTAGAAGGCAACACAGATTTGGCATGATTTGATAACACAGAAACGCCAAGGCTTTTTTCAATTACAAAGTCTGTGTGTGTATACACAGATACACACAGGAAAACAGAGGTAGGAAGGGAAGATGCTTTTTCTCAAAGCTTTGTGCAGACCAGCTTTTTCTGCTCTGGGCTGTGTGACAGTTTTGGGATGTCCCTGATTTGACCACAGAGATGAGGCATCCTCTTGTATTTCCTAGCTGGGTGTTGGCATAGTAGGAGGACTTAATCCACTGGGCTTTTATAACCCACCTCAAAAAGTCACTCCTCTTCTCCAAAGCCACAAGGTAGAGGCTTGGATGGGCTGCTCCATAAGTCATCACACTTGTACAACAGTGACATATAGAATGATTCATCATCCCTGTTTTGAGATGCTCAAAGAGCCACAGGGAGAAAAGAACCCTAAAGCTTGAAAACACACCTAAGAACAGCTCACTTGAATCTCTCCAGCTCACTCATTTCAGCTCAGTGTATTTCACTTATCTATGGGTGCTTGACCTACCTTGATAGATGACAGAGCTGTTTTTTCTGGGGACACTTCCTCATCAGAATCATCTCGACTGCCCCGCTTCTTCTCCAGGTTATTTCTGCGGTGACTCTCAGAGGGCAGCAAAGACCGGAAAGATTTTTCTTCAATCTCATCCTCTGTCATGGACTCATCAAATTTCAGGGAATACTCTGTTGCAACAGAAGCTGAGTCTGAGGGAGGAATCAGGGAAGTGTCCTTACACTCAGGTATGTACCATGAATGCAGTTTTACTCTGTCTCATCTCATTAAAGGGGTGGGAAAATAAGGGAGATAACTACTCTAATGCAGAAAAATGCAGGGATTTTCAGTTTTGGGACATCATGAAATACTATTATCCAGCTTCAAAAGACCTAACAGACTTCCCTACCCAGGTATAAACACATTTTTGGGGTTGCTGAAACATTTGGCATTCAGCCTGCAGGTTCAGCAAGTGAACATCTGGCTAAGCTAGCACTGCAGAATGTAGAATCACTCTCACCTGCAGGATCTCAAAGATTCCCATCTCAGTGTGCCATCCTCTGTTACCTCTTAAGAGACTTCAATTCACCTGGTGTTCGGTTTCCTTGACACACATTCCCTCATTTATTTCAGAAACTAATTCTGAAACAGCACCTCCTCCCTCCCTTCCCCGTTACCACCTTCAGATCCATCACACACAGACACCACAGCCAACCTTTTTCATCGGGCAGGGATAAAATGCTGTCACTGGGCAAGGAATCATCCACACCAGTGGGAGCCTGGTCTTCAACACTGCTGGTTGTCTTCTCCCGGCGGGACAGCTTCTTCTCATTCTCTTTGGAGGATGGAACTGAAGGGCTCTCTTGGCGACTACTGGTACTGCTGGGTTATCAAGAGAGGATTTTTTTAAAATTACTTTGCATATTTCAGAATATTTTATTACATTGCTACTGTACATACCTTGATTAAAATTCCAGCAATAATCAAAATACAATGGGTTTTGTTTTGTTTTCAAAATGCAGCTTGGCTACTTTAAAATTCTAGGCATCATCAAGCTGCTGATAAGACAATGGAACTTGTTATTTTTGCTCTACCTTAAAATTCAAGTGGTTTGAAGGTATGCACAACCCCTACCCATCAATGAGTGCTGATGATAAATGATTGCAAACATCTCTCCTTACAGTTTTTATAAGGATGAGCAAGACAGCAACACTGTTTTAAAAGTCACAATGACTACAGAGGCCAAAATTGCTCCAGTTGCTCAGGATCAGAGAAGGGCTGTGAGAAACTTCATGGGACCTAATGAGATCAGGTAAGTAAACAGGAAACAGAGAGCTTCTTACCTCTGATCATGAACCTTTGATCTTGAGGACTCTGAATAACTATCAAACATCGCTGAGTACATCTGTTTTGAGTCACCTGTCTCCTCTTTACTTTGTGATATGGCACCAGACTCACATTTCCTAAGAAGGGGAAACGTTTTTGCATAAATCTGCATTGCCTTAAGACAAGGAGTAATACGGTTTTCACAAGCTTTATCAGTTTACTAGAAGTAGTAACAGCTAAAATTTCTGCTAAAAGCTCACCTAAAATTTAAAGTAGTTAAATCATCCCACAAAACATTTGGATAGTCCTTTTCTGCCCTTTTACACAGAGCTTCACAGAACCAGTAATGTCACCTCTGGTGTACACTATTAAGGGCATGAAGATGGAATCCAAGTTCTTAAATGCTCGCTCATTATGACATCTTACAATTTGATGCAAGAAGAGGTGAAGCGAAACCTAACAAATCTTCCTTCTCCCTTTCCCAAGGCGTGAAACATTAAGCCAAACCTGTCTGTATCAGCTCGGGCTCTCAGCTGCTTCATGAACTCCGAATGATGCTGCCTCTGGTGGTCGAACAGAGTGGTGGCTGGAGCAGCTGGAGCTCCGACAGGATCCGAGCCCTGGGTCCGTGCTAACTCTGCCATCTGAGCACAGCAACAAACAAGGCAATACAATGAGCTTATCAGCATAAAAATGTTGCTGAAAGAGAAAACAGTCATTCTGGCAGGCAATTTAGTGATTACTGAACAACTGTGTAAGACATGGGTTTATGATGGTCTGTAATCACAGGTGTGTCACTTCTGGTTGTAGAAGTGTATATGGCTCTGTGGATACATATTCCTCCATACTCCATTCCTTTATACATAATAAATTACAGTCTACATCCAAAATATTCCCAGCACAATGGTGACAGGCATTTCCACTGCTGCATTCCAGCAACTGAATACCTGGAGTCACTTGTGAACAGGGATGGAAAAGCTGCTCTGCTGGCCCACCATCACTGACTAACTAGGTCATGCCCACCAGCCTCTCCACTAGCATGTCAAACTTACAGTAAGACCAGAAAAGACTTAAAACTCTACACCAAATAAAAGCTGTCTCTTTCTTCTACCTTGTATCTTGGTTGGTTTCCATCCACTTTGTCACTATGAACTACAAATGCTTTTGTCTTTATCCAAGACTTCACTACCTACCATCAGTGACTAATACACTGCATGTACTTGAGATGCCTGAGCTTTTCTGCTCCTTTAACCCATTTTTGTCTACTCAAAAATTATTTATACTTCAAATATTTGGCAAAGTTCAGAATATATCAGTAGTATTCTACAATTACATTACTCATCATAAAACCAGTCTTGGTGAGCACCAACATGTGCACAAGTTGTGAAGAAACAGTTCTGTTCACACTCATTAGCTTTTTGCACTCCATCCCATAACCCTAAACCCACTGCACTTACTAAACTATGATGGAGCAAAACCATTTTTTTTGTTACCATGTTCTTATCTATGTGTGAAGCAGCTGCTACATGCTGGGAACAAGCAGTATGAAAACTGATAAGCTGATATATAAAACTGAAAACCAGTAAATATGCTGTATGCCACAAGAAGAACAAAGACTCAGAAAAATAAAACTTCAAACCGTGTACCAAGTTAAGAGCTTTGCAGAAGATCCTCCCCTCTCCTTCCTTTTCTTTTTATTCACTGTTCTCCCACCTTCAGAAGTAAGAAAAATTGCTTACTTCTGGTTTTCTAATTTTTACTTTTCTGGTTTTCTAATTTGACTGGCCTATGAAATATATATAGGATCTATCCCTGATGGAGTGCAACTATTACAAATTAAAGATGCTGTGTTCACTATCATCAATCTATTGTAGAGAACAAACTTCTTAGTGGTTCATTAGCTGGAAGATCATAAGAATACTGAGCAAGGATTTAAGGCTCCTGACTGACTCCTAAGTAACGATGCCAGAGAAGCTCCTTTGAAGTCCTATCATTTGTCACGTTACAAAAGTGAAGAAGCTGCACTGAGAATGACACCAAACAGAAAAAAACGTAAAAGGCAAAAAAGTATTTACAATAACACTGAAATGAGAATAGCTTTTCCCTTTCCCTGAGGACCTCACCTCCCGGAGCTGGTGAGGTGCATCTGTGGTAAGCAGGGCAGGTTCTGCCTGCTTGGCTGCAGCCTTGCAGGGGGGCTCTTGTCCAGCCTCCTGCTGGGACTGGACCAGCTGCTGCAGTGACTCTGCATGGACCTATGCAGAAAACACAGCCAGTTCAGCCCTTTTCAAAATGTTCTGCCTAGAGTAACTACAGACTTATTTCTCAAAATCTGGGAGAAGAAAAGTTTGAAACTGACCCCTAAGAGGGTTGGTTTTAGCTATATTGAAGTATTTCAGCACATTCACAGCTTCAAATTAAGAATACTTGTAGGCACAGATTTACTTACAGCATTTTGCTTCTTATACACTCCACAGTTTTTGAAGGGCAGCATTACCTGAGCTGCCTTCTGCCTTGTCTCCTCTAGTTGTCTCTGACTTTCTAAAGCTTCTTGTTCAGCCTTGAGTTTCAAAAGAGCCAAGTCTCGTTCATGGCGCTGCTGTTGTGCCTACAGCACAGGAAAACAAGTTTTAATAATACAAGTTAAATATAAAGATCTGTTTTGTGATCAATTAATTCAACAAGCTAGAATAAATAAACCTGTCAACATAAGGAAACTTCAACCAAAAATATCCTTTTCATGGAATAAGACAAATGATCCAGTCTGAACAACTACACTGCACGGCACTGGGACACAACATCAAACCAGTAAACAATCATGTTCAGATCTGACTGAGGAACACAACCAGATAAGTGACTCCAGCTAACAATATATTAATGACACATATTCCAGAGTCACTAGTTCCTTGGTGTCAACTTAAAATAAAAATCCTGAGAAACTGCCATTGTCAGGGATGTTCCATCTTTCCCATTAAAATTTCTCTGCTCTGCTAACAAAAGCTTAACTTGCCCTCATTTGATGAGTTTCTTTGAAAAACAAACAAGAAGAAGGAAGGTTGAGCCAAGGCAGCATTTCCCCATTACCTTTAGGATCTGAGCCAAGGAAACGCTCTCCTGCTGGGCGAGGGAGATGCCTCTCACACGCTCCAGATCCGAGAGCTGCCGCACAGACTCCTCGATGGCACTCAGGTAGTTGAGCTCTGCTGACAGACGGTGCTGGAGACCCGCAGGGGAGAAGCGCATACACCCTGCAGGATGACACTGACTGGTCAGTCTCCACAGGCTTCAGTGTCCCACAGCAAAAACTGAAGTAAAAGCAGTATAAGCTGCTCTGGGATTAGGGACCAAAAACTCACCGCTCGCTGAGGCTGCTCCTGCTACAGACCTGCTGGTTCCCAGGCTCAGGTCGTGGAAGGGCACGTTAGGCTTCAGCCCCGAGGCTGGACCTCCAGAAAAGCCAGCAGGTGACTTGACTCTTTCTGCTGTATTGCCCACAGAATCCAACTGCAACATTTTTTGGGAACTGGGAGATGGGGAAGAAGTGGGTGTCTTCTGGGATCTTCCCTTGTCTGTGAAACTGAGAGTGAAATGAAAAACAAAAGGAGTCAATATTCTCCTAAGCGCAGCCATCTGCTAAGACAATAAACCACTAACTTTGTTCTTTCATTTCTATACACCAAACAAATGCACACAAACCACAGAGTCTGTTATGGTGTGCCAAGGCCCAGTCTGCCTTTAGGAAATGCCTTCACAAGAGGGGCTTTGTCCCTAAATCCCAGTTGAGGGTTAAGTTTCTATTTTTCACACAACTATTAAAACTACTTAGCACACACACAGAGAAAATTTAAAAAGCCCTTAAAACAGTATCTACATGTTCAACATGGCCAGACAAGCAGTTTCAATGCCTCCTGTCAGGAACTTGGCACGAGAAAGTCAGGATGCAGTCACCTTGATAGGCTTGTGAGTATAAGCTGAACACAAAATTAACCCAAAACACCTGTGTATCTACTGAAAAGGGCAAGATGACTGCACAGGTTGACTACCCATTTCCCTCCTGATACACTTAGTACAACCCTTTTGTAGAAGTGGGAAATAAACACTGTATTTCAATGCTTAAGGTACTGGACATGACAGAACACCAGGTTTCATATTTAGAATACAGAGAAAAAATGCTTTCCATATGTTCATCTTAGTAATATTTGATCACTTCTGTTTCTTCTCTTTTGCATATTCAAAGACACAGACAATAACACTACCAAACTTCATCATATCTGCATAAAGTCTTGTAACCTGTTACCTCATCAGTGAGTGTCCAGACAAGTTTTCCAGGGTACTGTCTGTATCTGGGGTCTGCTCATGATCTTTACTAGAAACTCTGCTACTCGATAAGGATTTCTTTGCCTGTGGGGATCCCCGCTCTAATTCAGACAGTATTTTATTTTCTTCCACAGAAAAGTGGTGAGAACTTCCATTGAAACAGTCCAACCCTAAGGAGCAACAACAGTGTCAAAAGTTTGTTTGGTTCTACTTTGCCATCATTACCCCCAAAACAGCATGTTAAGAACTGTCACTCAGTTTTCATTTCAGCATACTATCAGTTTAAATAAAGAAAAATACACATTTGACTCTTTAATTAGAATAACAATCTAGCTTTTCTGGGGAAAATCAGAGAACTTTGAAAAAATAGGAAGAGTGGTAATTTAGAATGGTCAAACCTGTTTTTCTCATGCTTTTATTGGCTGTAAACCTAAATTTTTCTTATGTTATCCATGGTTTATATAGTAAAAGTGCATCAAATCTCGAGTTTCTTCATGCTTTTGTAATGTATAGGTTCCTACAGAAAGTAATTTATTAATTTGTGCACTTCATGAAAATGTCTGTAGCCCAGAGACAATGCAATTAGGCAAATTTGTTGTTGCCTTCATAAACGTGGCTGTAATTCTGATTTCTCAGCAACTTATTGGCATTTTCTCAATACAGAATCTATGGCTACTTCCCACAGGATATTAAAATTAACTGACTTGTTAGAAGGCTGGTTTAAGACAAGAAAATGTTTCAGTTCTGTTAATCTCTTGCTTATTGAATTTAAATTTAGATGACCATATCTTAAGGTCAGGATAATCAGAGTCAAAAAGAATTCAGGAAAAAACCAAATCATTCTATCAGTATTACATTGCAGTTTCCAGATATGTAGAAAGCATAACAGGGAAACCCTAAAACCTCTCTCTAAAAAACCCAACCACCCTAGAGTCAAGTATTGCACTTGCCTTCCTTCTTCCCTCTCTTTTTAGAGGAGGCAGAGGACCGAGAAGACGCTGCAGACCGTGGACCAGATGAATGCTGAGAAGCAAGTTCCACAGACCGAGGTTCATGGGGAGACTTCCTGCTTGGGATTTCTTCCTGAATGCTGGAATTACTGCTGCCAGCAACACTAAAAAGGAGCACATTGACAGTGATTAAGGACTTCCAGTTCCCACATGACACTGTGCACAAGAAAACCACCACGCTTGAGATTAGAGACAGAGGACTAAAATGCTCTAATCGGCCCATTAGAAAAGCATTGATTTTGAGACTAAAAACTATGACACAGTGCAAGTCCTAAGGAATTGCTTTCATTATTTGAAAGCATTAATATTACAGTACAGCATAGGGGGAAAGATACCCAGCATTTTATGAAACTAATTCTGCATTGACTATTTTCTGTCGAATTCTGCACTTTGATTTTTACAAGAAGTCTAACACAGTTACCTGAGGTCACGTGCAATCTTTCTGTCTGTTAAGGTGCTACTTCCCTGCGAGGAGGCAAAATCATCTTCATAAGAAACCACACTCTCTGGAGGGCTCATGGCAGGGAGCAAAGGGCGCAGAAGGGCAGACCCTCCGTTCAGCCTTTCATCAAACACTGACATGTGGACAAGGAAAGAAGAGGACAAAAATGATACCAAATGTGCATCAAATAGGTAATAAAACTGCAGGAATTAAAATGTTACCACCCACGAGTTACAATGGCTTCCTTTCCAACACAAAACCATCAGGAGAACAGGAGTAAAGCCCTCCCATGGCAGTTTCAACACAAAGTAACAGGCATAGTCATCCTCTTCTTGTAAATTACTGAATGCTTTACTTAACACACTCCAACTAAAACATTCTAGAAGAGCATGGTGTTTTAGAGTAGAACTATCTGCAGAAACTATAATGCAATCATCTTTAAAGGAAACAGAATGAAGGGAAAAAGAATCAAAAATCACAACATAAAAATCAACATCTCCAAAAACATTCCTCCTCAAAATGGGGAGCTCCAGGCAAGAGTAACAGTACTCATAAAATGAGGAATAAGTTTATACAAAAAATGAAAATGAAACAAAGCATCCTGCATGAGGCAGTTGTAAATCATGTCTTACACAGATTCATGTTTCAGACCTCAAAAGCACATCCTTTACCTGTGAAGCAAGTGTAGGGAGTAGTAATACTGGGAAAACATCAACTCACAAAAGGTTTGAAAATTTTTTCCATTTTTACCTTTTCCATGAAGCTGATAATTTTTTGCAAAGATGTTGATGACACTGTGGGGACTTCCCTTGGCCAGTTCCTCCCAGGGGCCCTTGCTGTGTGCATCACTTGTCTGAGGGAAAAGTGGCGAGTACTTTTCAGCTGCTTTCTGAAACTCCTTTATGGGTTCAAAAGCGTTTCTCTCCCGAATGCAGAAATCCTTCTCTTTTAACGCCTCCAGCATCTTCAGTGACAACGGTTTGTGCTGGGCTCCCTCCTCTTCAGAGAGGTTTCCATCACTCAGGAGAGGCCCTTCGCTGATGGAGTCGATGCTGGACTCGTGAGGAGCAGCAGCTTTGCTCAGAGTATACACCTGGTTCTCATGCCCCGGGGAGTCAGTCTGTCTCTTGGATAAATGTCCGAGGATCCCCTCGTGCCTGTTGGCAGCAGGAGACCTCAACCCAAAGCTGACTACATCAGAAAGGGGCCTGATGGTCTCAGGGAGCTTTTTAAATTCACTAAGGTTGCCTGCCCCAGGAAGGTTGTCATCAAAGGCTGTATGAGACACACAGGCATCTAACATTTTTTGAATTCTGGCTGAAAAAGCATCTTCATTTTCCTCTCTCACAGGAGGACTCACAGCCTTTGCCCACCGTCCATCATCCTGGTTTTCTTGCATAAACTCCGAGTTCCAAATGGTACCACAATTGACACCAGCACCAGCCAACTTTTTGGCCTCACTTTCAATCCTGCTGGAAAGGGAAGCAGCTGTAGCTTTCAAAGCTTCAATGCGATCTAATTTGCTCCTGTATTGGCCAGCAGAAGGTTTCACTAAGAGATTCTGCTGTGGAGCAGGTGAACTCGGGTACAGCTGAGGCCCCAGGGATCCCACAGGGGCAGAATGGCTCCTCCTCCCTGCCAGCATCGCATCACACTCCTTTGACAAAAGGTCCATCTGCTCCAGACTCCAGTGCTGGGAACAGGCACCTGCGCTTGAGCCCAGGAGAGCTTGTGGATGAGAGAGCTGGACTCTTGGGCTCAGCCTGTCTGGTTGTACCCACAGAGGCTCCATCAACTCGTTCCTGAAATGAAACATCCACACTGATGACTTACACAAGTACTGTTGTTTTAGACTAAAGAATCATCGTCACCAATTTAATTTTCAGGATGAAATACTTTTTTGTGGAATCAGAGGGGCAAGGAATGGGACAGTAAACAGTTACACAATGTTATTTAATTAAAAAGAAAATAAAAATCAACAAACCAAACAACACAGCACTTTCCAAATTTGAAATGCCATTTATGGTGTACTGTTTGTTTTAAGAGTTGTAACGAGCTAAGGTTTTTCAGCAGCAGCAGTAAGTCTTTTTCAAAAGCTTCCTGACTTGAAAGAAAGGAAACTTTTCTTTCCCTTATCACTTGCCCATATTCAGAACACCAGGAAACCTGGAAAGCCCCTCACAAAAATCTGCTTCCCTGAGGGCCTCTTCTTCTCTGAGGGTCTCCAAATAACTTACACAGCCCCTTAAGCCTCCTCTCTCCTCTACTACCAGCAATTACATTTTTTCCTTATGAGTTACACTAACAATATTTACTGTATGGTTTAGCAGCTTACTCTACACACAGTAGCACGTGGCATTCCTAGTGCTTCCTTGAACCTTTCCAGGAGGGAAAGAGGTCTCACTGAATTTACAGTCAGTGTAGAGATTCTGAAGCAAGTATATATTTGAGAAGCAGACATTCCTTATGTAGTTAAAAATGAAGACACACGTGCACAACAGAGATATTAAAGATGTTCAAGAAACTTCAGGATTTTTAGTTCCTTATATTTAGGTTTCTGGTCAGGCACCTTGACTTACAGTAAGAAAAACTTTGATAACACAACGAACAATTAAAAATTGGGAAGCCAGCATGAAAACAAACAGGGAAAGGCTGGTTCCAAGCACAAGCAGAGGGGTTTGGTAGTTCAGAGACAGTAACTAAAGGCTGAATCCAAGACAATAGATTAAATACAAACATTGAACAAATCAAATATGAAAAATCAGCAGATGTATTCATACAATCAGCTTCTCTTGCCTGATGTCAAATGGCAGAGGAAATAGAGTGCCCCAATATGAAATACATATCCCACTGATGTCAGCAAAAGATTACCAGCAAATCACACACACTTCATTTATTTACAGACTCACAAACCAGCCGCAGCCAAGGTTCTCATATGCTTTCCTGCATCAGCTTCCTCTTTACTGCAAGGAAACCTCACAATTGCTATAGAGACAATTGCCCTCCCTGGCACATGAACTCAAGTCTATTTTCACCTCTCAGAGATGCAAGCAGGAGTATTTTCCTCTCTCCCCAAAGGCCCCCAGTGCTCACCTCAGCAGCGGCTGCTGTGGTTCTGAAAGTGACATGTCACTGCTTGAGGATGCGCTCGGAGGACGCTCCTGAGCCTTGTTTTCCTTGTCAGATTCCCCCGATGGTTGGTAACCAGGTCTGGGCTAGGGACGAAGACAAGCAGGAAAACCCATTTTCAAAAGTCTGTCAGAGTTTAGAAGCTCTTGCCTCAATAAATTACACAGGCTAATATCCAGAATTCAGCTTCTACTTATAATAGAAAGATGAATTTCAGTCATCTTTCTAGTAGGCCCTGCTGTGCCAAAAAGCAGCTGCACACTGAAATCACTTCATTTAAGCAAAAGCTACACATTTTTCTTTGTTCTTTTTTCTTAACTGACCACGACAAGTCACGACCTTCCTAACCATACAACCTCCTATTCCTGCAAACAACTGCACCACACTGAGTTAGTGAATCAGCTGTACCTGTGTTTCCTGCACTGCAGGCAGCTGAGGTGGCTCTTCTAAAAGTGTTCGTTCCAGCAGTAGTTTAGAATAGGTTTCCTGTAACCGTTTGGCTGCTGAAGGCTCAGGAGGAGGCACGTTCTTCACTTTAGCAACAGCCTCCTTCTGCTTTCTGTAGAGCTCTTGGAGCCTTTTGTTCTTCTGTTCTGTTGCCTCCTTTTGTGCTTTCTTCTCCTCATTCTGCCTCTTCTTCCTCTCCTCCTGCTGCCTGATGATGTACTGACGAACCTCATCGCTGTCATAGTGGCGTTTCTTAGAGATCACCTGGGGCTCCTCACTGGCAGCCACCTTGTCTGGTTTCCTTTTGGTTGGACTGTGGCTCCTGGAATTTTGAGGAGGCAAAACAGATTTTTGATTCTGCTTTTCCACATCTTTCTCTTGTTTTGTACTCATGGAATCCAACTGCAAGTCATCGAGAATTCCACGTATCTCCACAGGCAGGAAATCCTTGTTTACAGAGGCATGATCTTCTTGGTTATCATCTGGAAGAGCAGCTTCCAGCTTTTTCAGGTTAGTCTCAGACCGTACTTTACTTCTTGACCTTTCAGAGCTTCTTGAAGAGCTTTTATGGGTAACATCCAGTCTGGAATCAGATCCTGTCCTTCCAATGCAGCCTGCTAAAGAATAAGATGTCAAATCTTCCAGGTAACGATCAAATTTGGGAAATTACAGAGCAGATGAGGGAGGAGTGCAGATCTTACTGTAAATGTGCCTTTGCTTCATTCAGTGTCATGGTCTGAATGTGGCAGCCTTTGTTTAGGCTCAGCCCACACTCTCAGTACCAGACTCACCATCTCACAGGGATAAGCAGCACAGCAGATACTACCAATCCCTCATTTGCCCTCTCTGAGATTCTGGAAAAATTCTGAGAAGAGCTGGTGGAATTAAATATTTATGATGCACATGGATGACATTATATTGTATTTCTAAGAACCACAATTCCTGTTAAACAGGAATGCTCAATCATAGCTTATATGGAAAATTCATCTGGCCCGTGGACCACTGCTAGCCATTCCTTTCCCCACCAGCTTCAAGAGGCAGAGAGATTGCAACCTGTATCCCATCTTTTCCAGATACCCCAAGCACCTTCACAGCATGTACTGACTGCCCCTCAAGTCCCATGCACAGGGCAGGCTTTCCATGACAACAAAGAAAGTTCATAACCCACCCAGGAAGAAAGGTTATGCATCCCAACCACAGTTGTGAGCAACATTTCCCCCACACCACCCTTAAATTCCAGGCTAAAAATAGGAGTAATTTTAATAAGAAACCGATCACATTCTCTCTCAGAGTTCTGCTCCATTTTGCAGACATGCAGTGTTATATAATAAATTAAGTAAAATGAAGTAAGTCCAGTGATAAAAGAAGAACTTACCAGACTTGGCAGCTCTCTCTCGTCCTGTTCTGTCTCTGGATACAGCTCTTCTCTCCTGCTCTATTCTCGGAGCTGGACCCAGGATCTTTTTTACCAGCTTTTGTCCCTCCCGCCAGGAGGATGCACTTATCACATAGTTCCCACCTGCACAATAAGCAATAAATAAATGTCAAGCACTGGGTGGATTTTCCATTGTATCAAAAATAAGGATTTATTGCAGCCATTCATCATTTCTGTGCCATTTAATTCTGCCTAAGTGGTACAGACTCAGTTACACAAAACAGTCATAACACTGATGCACCATGAAGACACTCCACAGCTGCCTCAAACACCCACCAGAGCTTCATCACACACACACAATGGAGCATCCAAAACATACTGCAGCAAACTAAAGCCCTACAAAAACTGATTTAAGAAACAAAAAAGGGTTATATAGGTCTAAAATATATAAACAAACCTTATGAGGGAGAGGGGAGATATTTGTAGAGCTGTTCATCACCACTCAAATAAGGAAAATAAGAAAAAAAAAGATAAAAGTACCTAAATTGTTGCAATAAGAGGAACAAAAATAAAGGTGAGACATAAAAAAACACTTCACCTTCCTATTAAAAGATAATTAGCTAATATTCTAGGAAAAAACCCAAAACCACTTTAAAAGATTTTTACAGATAATTATTGAAATAGGTGTTGTTTTTTCATCCTACATATAATTTAATGAAAAAACATGGGAATGGTGACATCTTTACCTAATAGTGGGTGCATTAAATGCTACGTTTATTCAACTCGCCTTTCAACCCACTACTACCAATATTACTAATAATGTTTCTGAAATAACAGCCTTAAAGAGCTTTGGAGAAAAACACCATATAAAAAGACCATTATTAATAACCTAATTCAGACCATTTAACAGTACTTTATTACTAGAAAAGTACCTAACTTGAATACACAATTTGCAGTTGATTTTTAGTAATTCCATTTCAGGTTCTACTTTCAAGAGCTCTGCCTAAAGAAACCCAGTCACTGCAGCATGAGATCACCACAGCCAAACAAAAAAAGGACTGTACTGGGCCCAAACACCAAAAAGACATGGTACCAACAATGTCAAGTGCAATCCAGGACAGCTGAACAATTGTTCTGGCAATCCCAGTCCTCAGTTCCCAGGCCCCTTTCTTTTCCTGTTCCTTTAACCCCAAAGTCTGCAGCCCACTATTCATCCCTTTGCTAACAGAACTCCTTGCCTGCATTGTAAATTATCCAAGTATTTTATAAAGCTGTCACTTGAAACATGTCACTACAAGCCCTCTTTGAACCAGAGGTATTGACCACAGGGGTTCTCCTGCAGAACTCGCTGTTCTCAGTTACTTTTGCGTGCATTTAAAAAGCCAGTGGAAAGTGTCAGCTTCCATTTTTGTCAGCTGTTTAACCAAAACACGCTAACGTGGCAGAACACAAGATGGGGCTATTTATAGCCCTGGCTGTGGTAAGCACCTTCTTCCTGCAATCACTGGAGAAGGGTGGACCAGCACGATGTGCCATTTACAACTAGTTCTTAACTGCCAGGGTTTCCAGGCCACTATTTTCAACACATTTGATTCATCATGGCAGTGGGTGGCTTTGGATGTAAGGGAGGAGCTGGAGTTTGCAGCTGGCAATGGCTTGGTTGGGAGCCTCTGGGTAAGGACTAAGGGACAAAGAAAGAAAGGATGTTGGTGTGGGAGTCTATAGATCAGGAGGACAACACCCACAAATCATCCTTTAAGGAACTAAGAGACACCTTTAAATCAACAGTACTTTTATTTATGGGGGACTTCAACTCACCAGATGTTAATACCAAGTACTTCAACCTGCCAGATGTTAATACCAAGTTAATTGTCCCTCACCTGGGGCAGGGCAACCCTAGATGTAGAGAGAGGCTGAGGAACTGATCTCTTCACTCTCCTGAAGAGTGATAGGACCCGAGGGAAGGGCCTGAGGCTGTCAGGGGAGGTTTAGGTTGGATATTAAGGAAAGGTTCTTCATCCAGAGGGTGGCTGGGCACTGGAACAGGCTCTCCAGGGAAGTGGTCACAGCAACAAACCTGAGCTCAGGAAGTGTTTGGATAATGCTCTCAGGCACATGGTGGGATTCTTGGGGTGTCCTGTGCACTGTGCTCCTCCCTCACTTGGAACTGTCAAAAGTATGTAGGATAACTGAGTATAATTCCTTAAGTAGGAATTGATCAGCACAGGAAGGAGCAAATCCATGCTTATCACTTGAAGTATTAGCATTCATTACCTCAAAATATTCACAAGCAGCTTCAGGATTTACAGCATACCGAAGTACATGTTTGCTCCCTAAAAAACCCTTTGTAATAATTTTTAAAGCAGTTTATCTTCCTTGAAAGCATTTACCAATTATGGGTCACAGTACATAAGGAGAAATACAAAACCTGAAGAGGTGCCTAAGTTCATATGTATTTAAAGAAACTACTCTGTGTGTGCACAATTACTTACTTCACAGGAGGGCAACCCAGCAAGGCCCCCTGGCACTGATTTTAATATCACCCCTCAGCATTGCTGACTGAGCTGTAGGACAGGCTCTAACCAGCTTCAACACAAGCAAAATACAAACATGAACTAGAACACAGATATTGCTACTTTTTGTCTGTGTTGGTTTGACAGATACCAAGGACACCTGTCCCCCAAGAGACACACTCTTCAGCAGTTCTTGTAACGTGCACAAAGTAAGTGGAAAGGCAGAAAATTAAAATAAGCTACAAAAAAACTACCCACATGCAGCAACCAACAATGAAACCATACACACTCCAATGCAGCATAGTGTACAAACTCACTACAGCACTGTTGCACGTCTGAGAAGACTTTTAAAGCAACATGCTTTAATTTTTCTTTCTTGAGACAAAACTCATCTTGGAAGAACATGCATCAGTTTTCCCCCTACAGCAGAAACAGTCACCTTGTTTGGACTCTGGACTTGACAACCGTGTCAGTTTTTGCACTTTCCGCACTGGTCTGGTTGCCTTTTTCTCTCTGTTTCTCTCACCAGGTTTTCCTTTCACTGTTGAATCCTCTAAAAACAAACAAAAGCTGTTAAGTGATATCCCACAGGGAAGAAAACAGAGTAACAAGGTTGCTTCAGCATTTGAAAAACCAGAATTCAGAGAAACACAATAAAATTCATGGACTACCCCAGATTATATCCCTAGATCAATTACTTCCAGTCCAGAATATTAAAACCTTCCCAGAACAGAAATTTTGAATCAAGGGCTGTTTACCTACACACTGGAATGCAGCAAAGCCACAGCAACACCATAATATTTTTTTTTTAAATTCACTTTAAATTTTAAAGGAAACACTGACAGTTTCACATGAACAATTGTTGGTTCTCTTCTGCTACAGATATTACATTTTACAGCACTAACGTTCCACAAGAACATGTAGTTCCTTCACTCCTGAAACACACGGGTTGCTGCTTCCACATTAACACATGACAGCACATTCAGCACATAAGGAACTCTGTGGCCACTGTTACCACTGTTTTCTTGTTCCTCTTCTCTGAAGAATGTGATCAGACAACCTAAAACAACCAGGATGCAACTCTCTCTAGGATAGATCTGAAGCTTTATTTAGATGCCAATACTTTTACAGCCCTTCATTTCAGCTGAATCCACTCTTTGATAGATATTCATTAAATATTAGAGACAGACAGATATTAAATGATGCTGGATTAGAATTTTAGGAGTCTTTCTGACCCTTAATACTCTTTCCTTACAAACTTTCCAGCCATCTTTGAGGCTGACAACAACCACAGGGAAGACAAACTCAATGCACTGAGTACCAAAGGCCTCAGTGACTGCATTTGAGAAATCTACCTCGCCTTCTCACCTCTTTCAGCAACAAACAGTTCCTGAGACCAGGAAACTGCACGTTGCCCCCCACTGTGTTCATACAGCAATTTTGTTCTAGTAGGGCAAATCCTAAACATCTTCAAGACAACACAACACAACTGGAAGCCTGGGATCCATACAACATCCTTTAGCCTAAATGCTCAAGATGAAGACATGCTGTATGGTCTATGCTTACATGTAAAAATCTTTTTGCTGTAAAGAATGCTGCTGTAGATATCAGAGACCTTAGAGCTTATTTTAGCACTAGAGAGCACAGAACAGTTCTGATACAACTGCCTGTACATACTCAAAACACCACATGCTGTAACTTTAATACAGAAGTAACACATGGATGGATAATCCATCTACCTAAAAATACATTTACAGTATATACTATGTGCAGCACCAGCATTTGATTACCAGAAATCAGCTATTCAGGATAATCTTTTCAGGTCAGAAAGGAGACACATTTCCACAACAGCTGTTCCATGCATGGGATCAGGACAGGAGTGTGGATCATCACACACAGATCCTTTCTTTTGCTGCCTCTGGACACATGATCCAAATGCCTTTTTAACTGAACCTCTTCAACAAAGCTTTTGAAAAAAATCGAATTTCTATAAGCAGCTCATAATCACTTATATTATGCTTATCAAAACTAAATAAATTACAGTGTAGATTAAAAGTCTGTGGAAATTTGGCTTTAATTTCACAGACTGGTGCTGAACAGAGCATTTGCAAAACAATTTTACTGAAAAGGAGCATCTCTTCTTTCTGAGCTTATAAATTTATGAGAGTTCCAGAAAACGTCCTCAGTAACTTATCACACTATACAAGCAAAAGTGAAGTCTAGTAATTTCCATACCAGCCACTACACCATCAATATACATAGATTTAAATCTCAATGCATTTTCCTCCAGTCTTTTGACAAGAGAAAGGTTATTCTTAATAAGCAAACAATTCTTCTGCAAAACTAGAAGTTCTCGGGGATTTTGTTTTCCATTCCCTTCCCTTTCATTCACCTGCTCTCCTTCCCCTCTCCCAACTCAGTCAGTCAGAAGCAATTCCACTTCACAGCACTCCCCTGTAACCAGCCTAGCAAATAAAAAAGCACACTTGGGCATGCTACTCCAGTTCACCCAGAGAAAAGAGCTGCCAATGCTACTGCAGCTTTCCAGAGTGAAAAATTAATAAAGATTGTCTCCTGGAGCAGTACATTTCAAAACAGAAACCAAAAGTGGTTTTTGTCCTTTCAGATGAGAAATTGCCTTCAGTAATGCAAACGTGTATGAAGAAGTTACAAAATTAAAACAAAAGTTATTTGAATGGTGACTTTTTTCCTTGTTTCAAAGAAAAGCCATAATTTGATTCTTTTTAGTACTTGTTTTCTATTAAAAGTATTTCAATGAGAGAATGGGGTGAAGGACTTTTTTTTGTTGTTTTACAGTTCAGTAAGTTATTCTTCCTGTGGAGAGAAGTACAATACATTGAACACTCATTGCTTCAGTTTTTTGTTTCCATGACCTTGTAAACTTGCACAAAACATGCTTCTCTGCCTGTCAGAGAGGGCTGTGTGGCTCAATCAATCCCATTTGTGGCTCACCTTTTAACTGCAGTGCTATATCTCTGTAAAGCTCCCGACTGATACGAAACTCGTCCACATGCCAGATCTTCCCATCTGCAGTGCGAATCTTTGTTTCAGCAGGATTGAAACCTGAAAGGAAACAATTCAGGAGTTCAAAATAACTGCAAGAAATGTAAAGACAGCTTTTCCAGGATGGAAGGGGTGGGAATCTGCCAACTAAGAAAGGAACTACTTGAATTTCTAATGCTACATTAGGAAAAAAGCAATATACCAGTCTGCTGCTTGGTCAGAGTTGAGAAAGAGCAGACTGGCTGAAGAAAAGATTATTAACGAAGTGAAAGGCTTTTTCAATCAATACAATGTTACCAAGCTCTGAGCCCATAAAAAATTATTGAAATAAACCCAAACACCAATACAGCAAGCTTCTTTTTATAGTATGAGGAGACAGGAAGAATTGCAAAGGAATCCACACTTCTGTAAATTGGCAAGAATTTATTTTCTTTCTGACCAAATCATGTTATCCAGCTCCACATTGCCCAAACACAGCTGTAAGCCAGGTTCACACTTTGACATGTTGCTCAGCAGTCTGACCTTCGCTCCCTCACCTCGTACAACCCCCAGGGAAGGGATCTGCCCTCCGTACCTCTGTATGCTGGAGCAGCAGGCACAGCTGTCACCTTCCTGACTTTGGGAGTCACCGTGTTCTCCACACTGGTGACCACCACAGGTTGCTCAGCATATCCCAAGTGCTGCCCTCTGCCACTGAGCTCTTCGGAATGCTCCCACTGCTTTCGGATCCGTTCCTTCAGCTTCTCCAGCTTGGCATCATGCTGCCTTTGTTTCAGGATTTCCAGCCTGTGAGCACTACAGATACTCGTGGCAGAAGAGGAAGACACTTTCAGTTCACTGTCCTGGGACGAGTTACTCTGAGAAGCTTTAGTGCTGCTCTCATCTCCTCTGGAGCCACTGGTTTTCTCCTCCTCCAGTCTCGGAGGTGCCGCAAGCCTAAGAAACGCCTCATTATTGTGCAAGGCATCGATTGTTGGCCGGTCATTCAAATACCTCACGACAGTCTCGTCTGCAGCAGAAGAGCAGGGGCTCTCCAGGTCCCTGCCGTGCCGCTCCCGCTCGTGTGGCACACGGCCTGGCAGCTCAGCCTTCCCCTCTGCTTCGCCCAGCTCCAACCCAGACAGCAGCTGCTTGGCCTCAAGCTGGCTAGAACTGTGACAAGACAGAGAATTATTATATCCCTGATGTGACAGAAGGGGGGAAAAAGTCACCATCAGAAACACAACTGTAGGGCCTTCCAACCCAGCAATCAGCACGTTCATCAGCTAAATTAATTATTTCCTCTGCCTTGTCTCAACTCTGAAGGCAAGTTCTTTTAAAGTCTGATCACCTCATACTTAATAGTGCAAGTCTGATGAAACTGAAAGAGACTTCTGTTCAAAATTTCATTTGCTGCACTCTCTCTCTCTGAACAGTACTATATATAAAGTTGAAGAATAGAAAATCAGCAAGCAGTAATGTCACCCTTCAATATAGGGAAAAAAAACTTTAAGTAAAAGGTGTAAAATGTAAGCATAATTAATACATGAGCTTCTCCATTAACAAAATTGACCCAAATCAGTCTCCCGTGCAACAAGGAAGGAGAGCCACTTCACAGCTGACACGAGCAGTGCAAGAAAAAGACCAAAATTTAGATGTCAGGAAAATATTTATGTTCTATGGCCTGTTCTGTGCCATTTTTTGTCAATGAGAAACTGTTCTTATTTGGGTTTCTTACACAAAAATGTAATGCATATTTAGTACTAGATGCTCTTGCTCTACACTGTCTTGTAATAATATATTTGGGAACATGTGCTGAAGAATTAATAAAACAGAGTTGGAAAAGCATTAAGGAAATACTCTTTTTGGTCCTTATCACTGAAACTAAACACCTCTCAAACCCATCAGGTCACTAAGGCCACAGCCATATCAACTTGATAACCTCACCCCATTTCAACACATTTCACTTTAAACTCATAGTCACTGAACGAAAAATAAATTTGCAATATTTAAGTTCAACATCACACGCTGCCCATGTAAGTGGGCAATGGGAGGAAGCAAAGCAACAACCAAGGAGTTGTTTAAAACACCACTATTAGCTTTAATCGAATCTTAGCATGTTTTCCTTCACTAGTCAGCTGTCCCAGCACTAACCTGTAGGAAGCCAATGGCTCACGAAACTCCACACGACTGCATTTTTTCACATTGCTTTCCAGCGTGGTCGCTCGCAGGGGGCTGCGTGAGGACTTCTCCTTGCTTGATTTGTTTTGGCTGGAGGACCGGGAAGCTGAAGCAGAAACCAAAGAGTCCTCTCTTACCCATCTCCCCAGAAAGAGAAAGCTCTTGGGGCTGAACAATTAGCACAGGTTTTCGAGCAGCACTGAAAAGACTCCCTTTTCCAATAAGCTGATTTCAAAAACTAGGCAGTAACTGCCTGAAACAATGATCATACTTAAAGGGAGGTAATAATGCTCAAAGATTAATTATAAGTAATTAAATCCATAAAGATGACTGTGTTGCCACTAGAGGTCAACCTCTGTTCTTCTCCAGTGGCACACTACCAGAATGCTTTTAGTATATAAAAGGAGGGCTTATTTCTTAAAAGCAAAAGCTGTCCTTAAATGAAACAAAGGAAGTATCAGATTTACCAAACTTCTTATCAGAACGGGATAAGAACTGCTCACTCACAGCATGGGAAAAGTCCTGTCACCCCCTCCAACCAAGTGACTCGGATAGAACAATCCCCTTCCTAACCCAGGGGAAGGAAACACTTTCTCATGGTCATTTGGAGTTTCATGAATAAAGATCACTGGCAAGGGACAACTTGGGGGCAGGAAGGAGAAACCAAATTTCCCAGAATGCAGTGGCTCTGCGCTTCCTTACATGTTATGTCCTCAATAATACATACCCTTCCTGCTGCTTTTCCTGCTGCCACTAGCAGAGGGCTTCTTGGCATCCATGACTGAATCAAACACAGCCGTGCTGGTGGGGGCTATTTCCAATTTGTTCTCTATATGACGTAGCTAGAGTTTGAAGATAATGCAAATTAGAATACTGGTTTCCATTTTTAAGCTACATTTTTCTACTCCCTAACACAACAAATGTTTCCTTTTTTCATGAAGAATAAAGCTGCAGGCAAAAGCAACTTCACATGGCTGATGTTGCAAAACTGTATAGTCTTATGGACAGAAACTACTATTAAGTTTTGTTTAATAAGATTATCTAAATTGGGTTTTGTTGCATAGTTTTGTTCCCATAAGTAGGCTGTTGTGAAAAATAATAACATGCCATTCAGAGACTTAATGCTTGGCCTGAATAAAATATTAATTCCCCTTGGAAAAAAATTCTGTAATACTCCCTTCAAAATGGAGCATTATACAAGATTCCACATGTAAAACCCCACACTGATGCTCAGCTGTTGAGAAAAGAGAGGCACAAGGCTTTGGGAAAGAGCTGAATTCCCTGAAAAAGCAAACTGTTTGGCCTAACTGAAGCCAAGTTTTAGAAACTACTATGACACTTAAGCACTTAAATTCAGTTATGACAGAAAGACAGCAATTCCAATACTCAAAGATATAAAATTGTTAAATAGACCGGTGTTGTCCCAGTTTCTGACTGGTTTGAGTAAGCAGGGGAGAGCTGTATTTTCAAGTTCTCAGAAACATGAGAAGCCCCCACTTTCTTAAATCAAAAGGTAATATTACACTCAAGAGTTAGCATGTATTAGGATACCCAAGACTCAGTTTGCTTTGGCAATAACTTCTACTGTGTGTGGAAAACTTTTTCCAAGATGTTCAATATTCATGTACTCCAACTGTTTGCCCTATTTTCAACTTGTTTAAGAGACAATCATGGAACAAAATAATGGTTTGGTAGCCACTAACTGGTTGGAAAATGAGTAAAAAGAAGAACTAAAACAAAAAATCAGTACTTACAGCAGCCTTAGTCTGAGACAAAGAAGCCCATGCTGCAGTTAGATCTTACAGGGCAGAAACAAAGAAAGTAAGTTCTCATTAGTACATGGAAAACAACGAAATGAAATGTTGCTTCAAAACAATTTTCATGGGTTCCCTAATCAAGTTCTTTTCGTGACCTGATTCCAGCCTGGAAATCTCCATTATGAAAGGCTGTTATCAGTCAAGGCTCGTCTTAACCCAGCAATTAAGTATTTAATGTAACATTTCATGAGTTCACTACCTTAGGTTGAATGCATGATTACTTGAAATCAAATCCAGAGCATGTAACAGAAGATGTCTAGAAGACAAAATAAAGCTGCATTACACTGTAGTTTAACCACCTTTCTTTTCCCCTTCCATTTTCTTCTTCAGTAAACTAAGCACAAATACATGGTCACTAAAAGACTCTACTCAAAACCCAAGCTTTGAACAGAAAAATTTTGAATAGCAATCTTTTTGAACTGTACAAACAAAACAGAAACAATTTTTCTGAGCAAGCAGGAGGCACTAATCAGTGTCAGCCTTTTAATCTAAACAGACAGCACATGCTCGATGAGCAATCCAGCTCAGAAAGATGCAGCAGTGTTTTCCTCCATAAATATTTACTTCCTCAGCTCTCCTCTACTTTTGGTTTATAATGGTTTCCTTATAATCTAATTGTTTAGAAAACACAACATCCGTGTGTCAGAACCATGGAGAGTGGCAGTACTAGAGTGTTAAACAAAAAATCAATCTTTTCCAAACAGTAAAAAAGCTGCCAATCTCATTTCAGGTAAGATGCAGTAACAGAAAGGAACAGGGTTAGGGAAGTAGTGCAGAAACAACTGCTCTGACTTCAAGAGATGGTGCTTCAGGTCCACAGAACACTTCAGTTTCACAAGGTAGGTAATTTTAAAAGAAACTGATCATATCACAGAAAATAACCAGCAATAATGGCCTCTTACAGACAATACAATAATCTTTCTCTACTTTCAAAGTCCCTTCTGGAGTCCAGTTTTGTCACACTGGAGATCATATGACTGACCTCGAACCACAGACTTCACACGTGACTCAGCTGCTCCACAGACCAGACCCTTCTTCCTTTCAGGGATGTACCTTAATGGGTTTTTTTTTTGGCCCTTCCTTTCCTCAATTACAGAGTAACCATGACAGTAAAAAGTCAACTGGGTTTGTCCAGTGAAGGGAGACAACACTGCTGTAAAAGCCATCTCAGTGGTGATGTACTGCTGCCATTCAAGTGTCTTCAGCACTTTGGAACAGAGCAAGAGTCAGAAGCAACCAACACACAGACTCTTCCTCGCTCCTTTCAAGAGCCAACAGTTCCAGTTTCTGTTCCTGCACTGCTCCTCCTCTACAGCACTCAAAGAAAAAATCTGTCTCTGTGCCATCTTGGCAACCAGATTCCAGGCTGGCAATTGCTAATGCAGATCAGCAAATACTCCACAGATCAGAGTACAAAACTGTCATCTGCAAAAGGAAGCTGTCTAACACATGGGCTTAGCTTCCAAAGAGGGGCAGGAGAATGCTTTCTGTAACAACTCCCCAAAGCTTCACACAACTCATGATAAAACATCTCCAAAACAAGGCAATGGGACAGAGAAAATCCATACCTCTGGCAGAATCCTTGCTTTGGTTATGCCTTGGGTTTTGTAGAGGCACCTCATTTGACTTGTTGCTCCACATCGTATCAATTTATCTACAAAATAAAGTCACATAAGAATCAAAGAGGTATAAAGAAAGAACAAATCCACCTCATGCTTAAGAGAACATATGATCACTATGATGCATGTCCACCTCATCTGATGATTTCAAGCTCACATCATGAACAAGGTCAGATAATTAGGGCCAAATCACAAATGTGGTTACAGCTTCTTGCAGTTCTGCAGAAACCACGTAATTCCGTGGATAAAGAAGGGTTTGGTTTTTGTTCTTATTTGTTACAAAGAAGTGTGAACTTGGTAAAAGGATTTAGATCATAGTAAAAAGTATCCCAGCAAGTCTAAAGATATCCCCACTGGAATACTGCACACACAGGGCTCACAGAGGCAGCACTACATGGCTTGAGCCTATAAATGTCTGGTGAAAATACCCAGCTCCACCAATGACAGAGGAACGTGTCACCTGTCTCTGTGAAGGGAAAAGGCAGAGCAGAACTGCCCAGCAGGACACCAGGGCCAGGAAAATACACAGGACTGGAGCTGCTGCTGTTTTCCTGTGAACTTCAAAGGCAAGACTCCCAGGGAATCAAAAAAAGTGTGAACACTCAGCTACTATCACCAAAGGATGTTTTTATAATGGAAAAAAGAAAAAAACAGAAATCAAAATGAAAGAACCCCAGCATATGCTTACTGAACTCTCTTTGTAACACACTGACAACATTTTTGCTATGGAAAGAAAAATAGCCCACCACAGAATTCCAACAGGAAGTTCCAGACCTCTGATAAACTCATAAAGGCATAGTTTCCTCTCTTCTCTTATGCATTCCCAGATGTATTTCCTATTTTTTTAATTTCTGAAAATTTCTTTTGGTCTCACTTCCCTACACAGTGTGCCACATAAAAGGGCATTCAAACAGAAAGATAAAAGGAGGCCAAACATCCCAGAAAATTAACACTGTGTACCACTTCCTGGACAGATCATTGCCTGGCTATTTTGTGACAAGGATTTTTATCACATAGTTTTAAGAATACTCACAGTGACCAACAGTGAAGTTTGGTCCTCACATTCAGTCATATATCTTGCATTTAGGGCAGTAAGTTATCCCACAAAACAGTCCTTATGCCCTGAGAAAAACTATCAATAAGAACACGGGTCTTCAAACGACCTTTGTTGCTGACTTGTTTTAAAGAATCCAAATAAATGTTTGAAAGAGCATGGAAAAGGTATATAAGCTCATCTAGTTAGATACAGAAACACACAGATTAGCAAAGCCCAAAAGAACGCAGCAATTCTAGAAAGAAGGGGTGGGTGTTTTGGTTTTTTAAGTATCCAATAGTTTTGGGCAGTCAGCCAAGTGGAGTTAGAAAATCCTGCTTCTAGGACAGGTGCTGCAGAGCTCATTCATGCAGAACGGCAGCTTTGAGCCTCCCATCATTTATGGTGTAAATCATAACTCTGCCCTGCCCGGGAAATCATCCAATTGAACCTCTCCATCACTGCAGCAAAGAGTTGTGGGGCTAGAAATGCAGAGAACAAATATTAATAAAAGTGAGGGAATTTTCCATAAAGAACAGATTTGGGGAGCTGCTGAAAATACTGTAATTGCTTAGGATTTATTCTTCTCATTAGGATTACTAATATAGCTAGGAAAACTCAGTCAGGGACTAGAGCTGTTCTTGTTATTATACACACACTAATTTATATAGTTTATTTTAGGATGTCCTGTGAATGTAGAATTGTAACATACTCTATGTATTCCCCAACTTTATATGAAAAGTACCAGACTAAACAAGTTTGAAATAGCTTGTTTCATCCTGACGCTGAAAACTGTCAGTCCTTCACTTGAGTTAACCAGAACACATTCAGAGAGAGAGTGAACACTCCTCAGAGAACACCTTATAGAGTGAACATTATATATAGTGATCAAATAGTGAGTTACTCTCACAGATGTGTGCTGATGATCACTAGTGGTCAGTAACTCTATCTCAACTCATTCAAAAGTCTGCAAGGCCCCTCTATGAAAGGCCACTTAACCTCTGCTCTATTCCAGACACGCTGGGAAGAAATCACAAAGCATCCTGCTGTATTTATCCTAAGAAATACCCACAGTGCCAGCTCCAAGTGTGCCATCCAACCCTTGCTGGCTTCAGAGCAGCCAGCTGAGATCCACTGCGCAGTTTTGCTTAACTCAGGTTGCTGCTGAATGAAAAAAAAAGACACACAAGAACTGAGCATTCTGGAGCTGTCTACGGTTTCAGGAAGGCAACTCTGCCGTAGTTTTCAGTTGTGATGTAATCCTCACAACTTTAAGGGTCTGAGGTTTAGGTGTCCCTCTCCCCCTTCTCTGGAAGGGTGGAAGGAATTCTTCAGCTTTGCAAAACCTACATACAAATGATGTTGATGCCTATCAATTTCTGAATTCCTACATATTACTAAAATTTTTCAATTGCTGTAAGTTACATGAATTAGCAGCATTCTACAAAAAAAACCCCAAGTACTTGTATAATTCAATATCCTGCAAGAAGTTAAACCAGACATACAAGACTCTTTAATGCTCTCAAGAGTACAGAATAGGGGGTGGTGGAGAAAACCAAGAAAGAAGGATCAGTTGTCATGTCTGTTTACAGGACTTGATGCAGGGTAGTGGACCAGTTAAACACCAAAATACACTGAAATTAATATTGATCAGAGAATAATATTAAACCTAAAAATTATGCTACGGAAGTTTACATTATTACGTTTTACATCAATACAAAAGTTGTCTCAAAGTGCCATGAATAGGATGAAATGCATAAACTACATTCTGAACTGATTGTTTCAAAAAGATTTTGTTTTGCTAAACTAAACGATCCATCTCTATTTAATGTAGAGCTTAGAGAGATTGAGCTCAACAGACAAAATACCAAAGGACTTCTGAGGAAAACAGCAGTGATGGCAAAATGTTATCTGCAGGCTGGGTAAGGCTGTGAGGATCTTCGGTTTGTTGAAAAAAGGTGGAAGACTGTAGGATCAATAGAAGTGATCTGGTTATTGGATTGCTCACTGGGAGCCACAGACATCCTACACAGGTCCATTCAAGGCTGGTTTGCCAAGCCTCTCCCTGGGTGAGTGATTAAGATACAAACACCATTGTGTGCTGACATTTCAATCCCACCCCAAGTGCTCATCTCATTCTTCACTCACTTGTCCAAGGCACAAAAAAAGGTACACAAGAGAAGGCCCAGCAGAACTGCTGCAGATGAGGACCTTAAGAGGAAACAAGCTAGGAAAGGATACACTCTGAACTCCTGGAAAAAACTGTGGGGGATGATGGACACAGGACACAATAATCACTCTCTTCTACAAACACTGTTCCTACGAGAAGACACTGAAGAGAACTGACAGATCAGAAAATGCATGAGAAAGCACCAGAAAGGAGGGAATGGAAACAAAGAGAAAACCAGTGCCAAATAAAAAAGGAAGATGGGAAACCAGTGCTACATTTAATACTAAATATACCAAGGATGTCATTGAAAGGTACAACAGATAACAAAATAATAAGTCAACATAGTTAAAAGTACAACATTTTAAAAGGAATGGGAGATATGAAAGTAGAATATGCTTAGCAAAGACACACAAAAACGTGAAGAGATTAAAAACAAGGCTGGGAAAAAGAGAAAGAAAAATGGTTAGAGAAACAGGATACAGCAAGGAAGAGAATGACAGGAAAGAGAGAAAAATACAATGCCCTTTTGAAGAATCAGCACAGACAGCAGCAAAAAGGAAGAAAAGAAACCAGAGTATTGGTCCAATTGTGACGTTTTTCCAAGTGTTCTCAGTATGATTTTTTTCTTAGCAGCACAGACTTGGTAAGAGCAGGAAAGAGGAAACTCAGAAGTCACGGCGCTGGAAGAAGGAAACAGGAGAGGAAACTAAATCATACAGATTCAGAGAAGGCAGAGAATGTGAGCAAGAGATCACCCACTATTATTTTCACTGACATTTAGTGGTTATGCAAAAAAACCCCAGTATGCATAGGGAACAGTATTCCTCAAGACTTTGTTTCTTATAAAAACAAAAGGAATACTAAACAAAAGGAATAACAGAAGAAAAGATGAAGCTTTGCTAAGGATATGGAACAAAACAAATTATTAACATTGGCTTCTATGGGATATTCTCAAAGGATTTACCCACAGAGTGGCAGGTTTTGCTACAGTCTGAGCATACAGTGCATGAGGACAATGTTTCACACAGTTTGAGCTACAATAAGGCAGCAGTGCCAATACCAGAATCCATCCATTGCTTACGTTATGCCTGGGTCACTCTTGCCTTATTCAGGCAGAAAGTCAATGGGATTATGTGGTGTGGTAAAGCAAGGCAGACTGGGAGTCTGGTACAGGCTAAAAGAAGTTTTTCTGTTCTTTTTGCTCTATTACTTTGAGCCACAGCAACAGCCTCTGTGCAAGCAGAGTAAGGCATGAAAACATAGGGGAACAGGCACACCAGTCCCTGCCCTGCACTGGCTGCTGTTCCCCGGCAGAAAATACCTAAAGCAGCTAATGCTTCTGCCTTGAGGTGAGTGGTGGAACCAGGGGAAACAAGAACCTTCTTCTTACCACTGGAGACACCATTGGAGCTCAAGGGCACCATGGGAGCCCATATTCCCTGCTCCAGCCTGTCCCACTGCAGCCACACCTCACACAGCACAGACAACGTGCCCATGGAGGAAACGGGCACGGAGACAAATAATCAGATGTAGGGCTGTTTCTTCCTATTTACAAAAACATTTTAGTTTTCTGTGTACAGGTAACTGAAAGTTGCCTTCTGAATCCTAAAGACCTCTGGAGCTCCTGCCTGTGTATCTACAGTTCTGCACTGCTGGCAGTAACAGACACACACAGGTGGACTGGCACCATCACATCTAGTCAAGCAAACTTTTTCTGAGCCAGCCCACTGAAGGTGATGGAAATTACACTTAAAGATGCCAGAAACACTTTCCATGTCTTCTCAAATACCACAGAATACAATTTGTTATGCCTGAGTCTGAAATTAAAATACTTTTACCTACTGATTTTTCTGAAAGTCAAGCTCTTAACCATACTGCATTATCCTATTTAAACGAGAGCTAAAAATATCCACAATACATTGTTCTATGACTTGTTTTGGTTACGTTTATGGGCTTTTAAAATGTTTTTTTATACAAGAGTAACATACTTTTTTTCTGGCCTGAGCATATTTTGAGAAAATTTTGTTTGATGCAGGTGATGTACTGACCTTCCTCAGGACTGAGGACAAGTTCCAGCACAACAAAGAAATGCATGATGTGTTTGTCCAAAAGGTTCCACATCTCCACAATCTACAGCTGACTCTGCAGAATGAGACAGGTCCTCCCCCCACCTTCTTCCAGTGCTCATTTATATAAGAAGCCTTCAAATGAAACACATTTCAGGGGAAAAGATTCTGAAAGGAAGGGAATATTAAAATCCAAGGACAACTCCAACTGCACGATGGTTCATGGACACAAAGTTCACCCGAACACTTCTTCACCGTATTATCTCAAGCCTGTAATCTCCACTTTGCTCCTTCAAAGATATTTCTGCTATAGAACTGGGGACTTTTCTTCTCATTATTTTAAGTGGTGCTAAGCTAAAAAGTTGGTGGGTCCAAGCTATTCAGGAGTTTTCCTGGTATTTAATCAGTTTGCTAATACTCTTTGTCTTAGAAATATTTTACCAGTCCCACTTGCACTGCCCCAAGAGCCAGGGTGTATGTAATGACAATGGACACAATTATGTAAAGCTGATGCAACAAAAAGCTGGAAGTAACAAACATCAGCAATGCCCACAGAGCTGATAAACGTTTGCTACTTTGAATGAGTAAAATTTTAGATAATATTCAGTCTTTTATCCTGTAATAAAACCAGTAAATATCACAGAAAACTCACATCTCAATCATTATGACTTTGGAAAGTGATAATTAAAACCAAAAAAGCTTCAGAAGCAAAACAGATGTACCAATAAAACGTGATCTGTCTTAACCTAGAAAACATAAAAAAGCTTGTAGGGATACTAAGGTAGTCCGTCCCCCCCGTCCCCCCCCCCAAAAAAGAGCAATCAAGACACACCACACACTTGCAGATAGAAAAGCAGTGAAGAATCTCAAAGCATGTGTCACTACCCCTAGGTGTTAACCAGGAAGATAAATGACATGAACAGTCATATGTTCATCAAATGTCACAAAATGCAGTACAAAAATATGAATATGTTTCATGAGTTCTAAGATTAAAACACTGGCATCAGTCAGCTACTAAATCTGCACCAAAACTACACAATGAAGATCTCTATAAATGAAACATTCCTGAATACAACATCTACAACATCCTTGTCCTATGAAAAGACATGGCAACTTGCAGAAGTGTCTCTGCTTCATCCCAAGTGACGCAGAAGGGATTAAAAATAAATAAATCACGGGCCCTAAAAAGGGATTGGTAGTTTTACTGAAAGTAAAACACACTGAATGTCTTCCTCTGCTGCATCACGTGCCAGGAGGCACTCTGAGGAGATCTATTGAAATGAATGTTGTGACAGCTCGTGTAACTTGATTCATTGTTCATGAAGGAATCAGAGTACAAAGGCACAGAAAATGCATCCATTTATTTAAGGAGATGCACACAAGGGTTTGCCTATCCATTCACAAGTTCTGTATTTTCTTTGCCTTCAATGATCTTTGCATATATGAGGGAAAATACCCTAGTTTCTAGAAGAAATAAAGTACTCCTGCATTTGTTTCCTTGGCCTTCAAAATGAGTCCACTCATTCCACCTCCAGTTACAAGAAACTGCACATTAGAAGATTTCAATTCTTGCAGCCCATTCAGCAGTATTTGCTCAAATTCTTCAACAAGTCCTGTCTCATCTCACAGGGAACACTCCACTGTGAGGGAGTTCTTCTTAAAAGATACAAGCAACGCTCTCAGTCAAGTACAAGAACCAGACCTGCCAATTTTGAGAGTCCAAGACAAACAGCTTGCAACCTCTCAACACTACCAAGGACATATGAGCACAGCAGCACCTCCACCTGCAGCTGTGTCAACCACAGGCTGGTCTCCAAGCAGAATAAAGTGCATTAAAACTTGAGGGAAAGTGTTCCAAGCATCACCTTCCCATGTCTGATGCCTTTGCTCTGAATTGCATTCAGAAGTAGCATCTAAAAAGTGTCTCAACAACAACATGTAATGTCAAAAAACCTCCACAGCAATCCCATGACAAGCTGAACAGTGACCACCAGCTTTATCTCTGACCAGGTATTACAGAGACAGATACCAGGACTCTGCTGAGATGATGTTTTCTTGATCTGGCTGAATAATTATATCCCATTAAAAGCTTTTCTTTCTCATATGTTTCAGTATGACAATTACACCTGGTGCATTACCATAGATCTGACTTGGTGTGAAATTCTGTCATCAGTGAGGAGTGTCCTTAGGAAGCTAAAACACAGCCAGAATTTCTGTTAGCACTCACAAAGTTTCAACTGACCTGGTATAATTGATTAGTTCATTTATTTGCTCTACTCTTTCTCTAGTACATTGACAAAGGTTTCAGACTTACGCATACAAGTAATTTTATTCTCAATGGAGCAGTCCATTAAAGCCTATTACATCATTAGCACAAGGATACACATCTGCCTTCCAAGAACATCTCTGGATAAATTTTACACTCGTGTTCTGATTCAGCCACATGCCTAATATATTGACTGCACTACGAAAGTTTTCCCTGTGCACTCAACTACCAAAGTCCTACTGTTATCATTATTATATCACTACACCTGATCTCATGTTAACAGCTTTTATTGATTTGAATAGCATGAACTATAATAGTTTAAGTACATCAGTAGCACAGTTCAAACAGCCTTACTGTACTGATAAAGAAGTGACTCTCTGATGTAAATTCCTAAGATGGAGTTGAGTAGCTTGACAATGAAGAAGGAATGCATACATTCCTCTCTACCTCCCCTAGCAAACGTGCCATCTCCTCTGCTGCAGATGCCAACGCTCACCTGATTCCATCACAAGCCAGTTCAACTCTGTAACCCAGGAGAAAACTGCTAATTTTTTTTGTGGGGTTAGTTTTCTACCAGTTTATCAAACTGAATCAGATTGCTGCCAGAGTGGGGTAAGAGAAGCAGCAGCATCAGCAGCTCATCACACTTGCTCACCTTACGCTGTGCAGCTTCACCCACCTGCCATAGACACAGCCCTGTAGAACAGATCCAGTGCTGTGAGCACTGACACTCCTGAGTCCAAACACGGGCCTAACTGTACAGACAGCAACAGCACTGCAGCCTCATCTGGGCACTCTAAAGTCACTGAGACTAATCACATTAATGACTTTATCCACAAGTCAGTTTCATACAGCAAACTTTCTAAGCAGAAAGCAGCTGTGTATGTGGTAGAGGGGTGTAAGGAGGTACAAAAAGTTCATTGCACCATGCCAACAAAGCCCTAAGTACAGATGTAGCAACACCAAGATTAGATGCTTATCTATTTAAAGGATGCTTTTACTGCAGTGGCACAAACTGCCGATAAAGTTATTTCAAGATGTGAAAGTCACCATCCACACTGGGACTGGTGTATCTATCAAGCCTTCCCAGTGTCACCGTGGCAAACTTGAGCTCTGCACCAAAGCTTAGTAAAATAAATGTATGCAAACAAGATGTTTTATAGTTTTAAAATCATGTTCTTTCAGTTACCACCACACCCAGACGAGGCAGCCTACAAGATGATCTACACAAACCAGCAACACAGAATCACAGAATCCTAGAATGGTTTGGGTTGAAAGGAACCTTAAAGAACATCCAGTTCAAACCCCCTGCTACGGGCTGGGACTCCTTTTACTAGCCCAGCTTGCTCCAAACCCCATCCAGCCTGGCCTTGAACACTTCAAGGGATGGGGCAGCCACAACTTCTCTGGGCAGCCTGAGCCAGTGCCCCACTACCCTCACAGGGAAGGATTTCTTTCTAATATACAGTCCAAACCTACTCTCTTTCAGTGTAAAGCCATTCCCCCTTGTCCACTACAGTTCCTAATGAAGAGTCCCTATCCAGCATCCCCCTTCAGACACTGGAAGGTATTGTGAGGTCTCCATACAACCTTCCCTTCTCCAGCCTGAGAAGTCCCAACTTTCTCAGCCTGTCCCCACAGGGAAGGTGCTCAAGCCCCCACCTCAATCTCACAGCCTCCTCTAGACATGCTCCAGCAGGTCCATATCCTTTTTATGGTTGGGGAACCAGAGCTGGATGCAGCATTTCAGGTGGGATCTCACCAGAGCAGAGCAGAGGGGCAGAAATCACCTCCCTCGACACGCTGCCCACACTGCTTTGGATGCACATAATTTCCACAGTACCCTGACCTGCTGCAATGTGCCATTACTACAAAAATAAAGTTGTTCTGTTTAGTGGGTGCAGGATACCTTTGTTTAAAGTAGCGTCACCCACAGAAACCGAAGCCTTCGACAGTTTACAGTGTTCACGTGGCCACACCCTCAGTTGCATTTAATTATCTCAAGCATTACCTAATGAAACTGTTGCAGCAACCAGAACTACAGTAAAGAGACAGCACAACTTTCCCTGCCCATGCAAACAGTCTGACAGAACATTAGGAGCTTACATGCAAAACAACTAACCATTTACAACTCCACAGGTTTGTCCCCCAATTCTACCCTTCTGGTCACCACAGTTTTGAGTTTTCAAGGTGGTACAACAGTTGAAGTAGTTTAAGACGACAAACAAACAAAAAAGCCCCAGAGCTCACCAGTCAAGCGTTAATTTTTCAATTTAAAGACACTGGATCATTCACCTACACAATGAAGCTATTTGACACAAAAACCTCTGCATGAAAACTTACACAATGTGCCAGGATAGGCTGCTGAGCTACAGGTTACATCCAGAAAATCTTAGAATCACAGAATCGTCAAGGCTGGACGTTGACGACCATCCCGTCCAACCATCCACCTAGCAGTGCCATCCCTTAAACCACTCAAACACCAGACCCAGCCACCTCTCAGAAACCTCCAGGAATGCTGACTCCACCACCTCCATGGGCAACCCATTCCAATGCCCGACCACCCGAACTATTCCACAAAAACTACGCCAGCAGCAGGCATTATATCCCACCAAACCGCATCCGTGGAGAGGGGGGAAGGAAGAAAAAAAATTAAAAAATAAAAGCAAGCCGCAGTATATCCGTACAAACCCCTTTATGCCCCCAGCAGCCAAAATGAGTGGCAGTGACGCTCGGGGCAGATGCTGCCGGCGATGTCACAGCCCGGGCACCGGCACAGCGCACATTTAAACTTTAAAAAGCGCCGTCCCAGTGCTCGGGGCGGCTCCGAGGGCAGAGCAGCTTCTCGGCAGAGACACCCGGGCTCGGCGGTGCCACACACGGGGGGGAAAGACAGCGGCGAAACAGGAGCCCCCCCGATCCTCTCCCTTCCCTCGCCGCCACACCCCGCCCCCG